>CM044434.1:154905307-154939321 GCA_024363595.1 Xenopus borealis
CATCATAGACTATTATGTTCTAGGAAAGGCAAGTGCAAGTGGATAAATGATACAATGAGGTTTGTATTCAAAGCATACTTTAAGATGCTTCTTCATGAAAAATTGGGAAGGGCAAGTTTGACCCATTTCACCAAAAATTTGCCGTCTATGGGGTCAAAAAACTTTTGACACATGGGGAATTTTTTTGGAAGTGCTTAATTTCTACGGCGAAACAAGGTGAAAAAAATTTGCCCATCCCTGTTCTGCACTCTTGGTGCATGGAGAAAAACAACACAGAAACAATAGTGTTTTGCCTACTGGAATGCCAAACCACTTGTAAGCTTTATGAACCAATGACCCCTTTCTACGGATTATTTATCAAAATCTGAAAAGTTTCTCATTATTTTCTGAAAATTACTCTGACCAAATCCGCTCAAACTTGTCCCCCCTATTTATCAATTAATTTCCCCTAATTTTTCTTGTGTCACAATAAAATTGTGAAAAAAAATCTGAATTGTGCAATTTTTTCAAATTTTGTGTTCAAAAACTAAGATTTTTTTCATAAAACTGCCCGAAGGCTACAATTCTTTTGGAAACCCAGTGCAACAGTAACAGGACATCTGCAATTGACTGAATTGGTTTGAATTGGAGTACTTTTTTCATTGGACTTTAACACCATCGGACTAAATCCTGAAAATGTTTTAAAAAAAGTCCAACTAGTAAAATTTGGATCTGAATAAATAACCGCATGAGTGTACGGTGCTGTGTATTCAATTAGCTGTCATAGAAAACCTCATTGGGGTGAATACTGTTTTTCTTGGAATTAATAATAAATAAAATATTTACATTTAGAGCCGCACATTTCCATGCTACAGCATTTCACACATACAGTTGGTCTCGTTTAGAAAGCTGCTCTAAGCACTGTGATGTGCAGAGGTGAAAAGTTCTGTATGCACAATAAACTGTATCTTCACATGGTACCTTCTATAGGACACAATAAGGCAGCTCCACATATAAATATAAAGACAGCTACAATGTTCTTTGCTGACTATAATATACACCAGGACTGCCATGAATATTCATGGGGCCCCATACTATTAAGTTAGGGCACTCAACCCCTTGGGTCCCAAATATTAACCCTTTGGTCACCTGTGTCCCCGAAGCTGTGGGCCCTACCAACAAATCAAATAAGAAAACATGTCCTTCAGATGCACAGCTACACCCTGTACCTCAACATTTTTCCCATGATTCACTCACACCTCACTAAATCCCAGAGGCATAACTACAGAGGAAACAGACCCTCTGGCTGCAGGAGGGGAAGGGAGTATGGGGGCCCCATGAGTCCAAAATTAATTTCAACATATGTTGGTAAAACAGGACAACCTCTGCAAATGGTGTGGGCTGTAAAATTAATTTACTGGGGGGACCAGTAACATCTAGTTACACTACATTTTCCATTTCGCCTCCACCATGGCACCCTTCCATTTTGCCCCCACCATGACACCCATGGCACACGCAACAGTCCTGCTCTACACCCTAATAATGTTTGGACTAAGTCAGTGGGGTCCCTTAATTCTAAGGGGGTCAAGCACAAGAAATGTGCCAGGAACAGGAATATTGGGAGGTAGAATTGGTGTACAGAAAGTGGCAAAAGAAGTAACACTGCTGGCACAGGTTTTAATTTAAATGCAATTGAGCATTTTGCATTAATTAGAACATCTCTGATCTTTAAATGACCTACTAACCTCAGGGAAAGAAAATGGCAGCTTCCATGTAAATCTGCTAATATGTTAATGTACTCACAATAAGCCATACTCTCATTGTTTATTCTATAATGGACTATAAATGCAAATATACAAAGGAATGTTCTGTGCTCAAAATATATTATTACCTTTTTTTTACTCTCTGTTAAACAGGAAATAAAGGTAAGCTTTATCCCTCCATATAAAGGCCGTCTATTTTCCTTAGACTCTTTATAAAGAAAGGTTTTGTTTCATGAGAAAAGGCCCACACACACTACAAGAAATTGCAGAATATGAGCCCACTGAGTTATGCGAGCAGCACTCGGGGGATATGTAGTCTTACTTTTTGACATGGCATTTAAAATTACTCTTAATGGAATTTCAGATTTATATGATCATTCAACAGATGACACATGTCACACCTGTCCCCATAAATATCCCAACTTGCTTTAATCCCATCCTGAATAATTAAGATCCAAGATTTCCAAATTGGGGGATTAAATATTTTGATGTCAAAGCTAATTTTCTCCGTTCATTCTTGTTTGTTCTGCTGTTATATTGATTGAGTAATATCTAAATTGGCATTACATTATGAATTGCTCAATATCTGCAGGCAGAGAAGTCAAAAGGAGACATAGACTAGATTTTTTTTCAGTGGTCCAAAACTACAGGAATACAACCTTAATTATTTTGATCTACCCAATCATGGCCAATGCAGTTGATTTAATACAATTGCACTGATACCTAAAGAGTTGAAGGATGGGTAATAATGTTACTGCCTATGTTTAACAAAATAACTCAAAGCAACTGGACTTGCTGAGACGTTTCACTGCTCATCCGAGCAGCTTCTTCATAGCTTCTTCATGAGAATCTTCATAGTCATGTTACTGCCTATGGTTGTAAACTGGATCTACTACTGATATTGTAGCCCAACCCTTCTGCTCAAACACTGCTTCTCCTATTTTGTTCCCATTTGCTAATGAATCCTGTGAGCAAGGATTCTGCATTGGGCATCTTGGTTGGTCCTACCTCTATATCGTATTTATGTAATTTTGTATCAAAACTCATTTACAACCCTTGCTACCATTTGTAATGTTCAACAAAATCCAGACACAGCTAGAATATCCTCCAAAATCTCAATGAGAACCAAATAAGAAAGCATGGTCTTTAATTTCTGTTGACACTCTTTCTCTTCTCAACCAGAGCTAGAGATAAAGACAGGACTGTGATTGGCGGCCACAGATAGGTGACTCATTTGGTCTATCAATAGATGACTTGCAAAGCATCATTTTAGTTCAGTGGTAATATGACAGGACAGCAAGTGTTTCCCATAGTTTGGTTATGGAACATGTGAACTTTGCAATTACACAGACAAACATTCGACTCATCTCTAATCAGGTGCAATTTAAAGCCATATTTGACCCCATAGAAGGCTACTCACTGTGACTGTAGGAGAAACTTTGTACTTCCTACTGCCTATGTTGTTCAAAAGCAGAAACAGTAACTCTCTTTATGATTTCTATTGTAATCCACAGTGTGATTACTGCCTATTCCTTTCCCATAAATTGATGTCACAATGCCTTTAATTAAGAGGAGGAAAAAATCAGGGAGACGCATGATGTTATGCTATACTACACAAAGCTTGATTTTGGATTGCTTAGCATGCTGTACAAACAACATGTAACAACAGCTATGCAATGTTGGTGCAATGTATCCAAAGAATCTCCAAGAGGAAGACTCGAGACCTTGTTTACCTTTTTGACTGGGGTAATTGGGTTCATTTTTGGACTGGCCCAGTGTACCCAGGTACAAATTTTACAAGCACACAGGTATTACTGGCAGGGCAAAACCTTTGCAAAAGAATTTATTTACTGCAGCATGCAACGTTTTGGGGATAACCACTTTATCAAGGTGTGTGTGTGTATTTGGACCATTTCTACCAGTGTACCCAGGTGTCAATGGCCCACATGCTGCTAAACATTTGGCCTATTGTATGGTCATTCCCTATTTCTACGAGAACAAAGAGGCTAAATAAATTAAATAATAGATTATAGTATATAAAGAAAAGAGACTAGGAGAATAGAGGTTGAGTTAGGAAAGGAATAATAGTACAGATAATAGTATGAGTATGAGAGTATGAGAGTGGGACCCTTGTATAGCTCAAAATAGGTAAGGGAAGGGTGTTCCAGTGCCAAGGCCAGCACCAGAACCAAATACAGTATTGGGTACTGCAATATATGAGACCAACGTTCATCCTGGAATTTCACTTTAAGGCATATGGCCTATTGGGCATAAAGGCAAAAAGTAACTATGTGGTTTATGGCAAAGATCCTAACACCACATAAAGATTATACCGGTAGGGGACCAGAATGCTCAGAACCTGGAGTTTTCCAGATAATGAATCTTTCCTTAATTTGAATCTTCTTGCCTTAAATCTACTAGAAAATAATGCAAACAATAAATAAACTAAAATATATTTTCAAAATTTGGATGCCCATATCTTGTCTAGCAAAAAATAAATGAAACATCCAAGAAACCCAATAGAACTGCTTTGCCTTCAATAACGATTAACTGATTTCTAGCAGGGGCCAAATACAAGGTTTAAAGAGAAAAAGACAAACGTTTGAATAACTGACTAAACTAGAGTCTATGGGAAAGGGTCTTTCTGTAATTCAGAGCTTTTCAGGTAAGGGGCTTCCCCACAATGTTTTGCTGAAGTTTTAAATCCTGAAATTCTCCCAACTTTGTGCGGGGGAAAAACCAAAACATTATGTCAGTACCTTTTTGCATTAAACAAGGGTTCCATTTACAGAAGTATTATTGTAATAGTAATTGAGTCAGATTTCATTAAAACAGCGAGGCTGGTACCCAGCAATAAATTGTCAGCTTTATTGCCAAGTGGAATTGGACAGGTGACTGGCAATAATTGGCTGCAATACATGTAGGCCAATATGATTATCTCATTCATACTGAATGATTGTCTCTGGCAATAGTCACTGCAGGGAATGCAGAGATAATCATGTTGCTAAGTATAAGTTACTGTATTAAACAAAAGCCTTCAGTGGTTTTTAAGGTTCAGCTACCTGAGAGAGTGGATATTATCTCAGCATGTGGCCCAGTACCCATCAGCGGCTCCTTGGATTGCCTCTGGCAGCACTTAATATTTAAGATGGGAATTAAAACTACAACCCTGTAGATTCCAAAAATATCTGGTACAGACATGGGACTTGTTGTCCAGAATGCTCAGGACCTGGGATTTACTGGATAATAGGTTCGCTTTCCATAATTTGGATCTTCATACCTTAAGTCTACTAGAAAATCATGTAAACATTAAATAAACTTGCTCCTTTTGTACCTTTGGTAACAGTATTTGGGGCTGGGCATTTTTGCATCCATTCTCAGACTTATTTTTAGTTTTTTTTTGTTTGTTACTGGTGCTGAATTGAGTTCTCAAAAGGTAACTAGGGATCTTCATCTATGAATACTACATCATATTTCCCCTGCTATTCCCTATGATTTCCCTCAGGAATGTGTATGACATGTTTGTAAGAAATAGGTTAAGATGTCAGTAAACAATTTATTTAGGAGTCTTCTTGGATGCGTGTTTTATTACCATACAAATGGATTTCCTCCACAAATCTTTACAGCGGAACCATCATTTCTCTGCGCTAATCCATTTGATCAGAATATGACATTCCAAGTTTTCCACACATCACAAAGTGTGTTTCCCTTTATATTTGTACACGTTCTTGCTACCTTATTAAATCTGTTACAGGAAAGGAAAACTAAGCACTGGGCATCCAATACAAAACCATGGTAATGAGTGGAGCAGAGCAGCGTCAGACTGGGGGGGGATCTGGGCTACCACTTTAGGGGCCTGCACCACCCTTCCTGTGTTACCACCACGTCCCCGGCTCCACAATCAAATCCCCCTCTGTCCCCCCCTAGCACGTACCTTATATGTGCTCTGATTTCAGCTGTGATCAGCTGGGGGAGGCCAGAAAGGAGTGTGGATCTGACAGCCATGGGTGCGGATCTGGTTCTATGGGGCCCACGAGGGCTGGGGGGCCCACTGGGTTTTTTTTCCCAGTATCTCACTGGGAAAAAGTATCTCACAGTCCGACCCTGGAGAACTATTCCATAGGAACACATGCTTCTCCAGGTATCAGCCCATACTGTGCAAGGAATAATAGGGAAAAATAATGTAGGTTGTGCAGTGTTCAAAATATATGTATGTATGTTATGTCCCTGTTATTTTTTGCCCTTTGAATATACTGATACTAAATAAAAAAAATCAAGTGGGTGTTGGCGTTTTATTTCAAATGATTATAGGCTCAGCCTTTGGTCAGCACCCCCCGAGCTCATGAAAAAGTTACAGTCTAGAATATCTGTAACAGCATATAATCACAAAATACTGTATGTGGTTCAATGTTTCCTTGTTATGGCTAGTCCACACGGCAAGATTCAGGGAGATTTGTCCCTTGAAGGTCCAGCCTCTGATCAGCACCCCAAGCTCATAAAAAGTTTAAAGCACATAATCATTAAATCTTGCCTTGACTGAGTCTCAATCTGGGCTTTCAGAAGTACCTAGAGGAGCAAATATAAATTTTCCCCAAATAACACCCTAAAGGTTTTCCAGCAAAGTCCTCTCTATTACTGTTTCAAGGCCCCCAGGGAAGTCAACCTCATAACTTAAGAGGCACTTCTTAAATTCCTTTCAACGGATTCTACCTTTCTATGTGAAGCCATCTATCCAATCCAAGATAGGTAGATAGAGCGGGGCTGGTTTATTCCATCTCACAGTCTTTTTGCTAAAATGATCTATGTATTTATAGCCTTACCTTTCGCAAAGTAACAATTTAGTTTTCCTTATATATTGCTTCAGAGGAGAAACAGTGGATATTCTGTGCTGTATATAACTCTTTTCTCAATTAGTGCTAAACGAGATCTTGGGCTCTGGCTTGATTTAAAAAGTGCATTAGAGCGAGTTACTCAGATGGCAAGAAATCATCTAAATGATCATTTTAAGCAATAACGCAAGAGTTTACTGCCAATATGGATTCATCTTAGAACTATCCAAAATTCACTGAGCTCCCCTTATGTTAGCACTGATCTCCATGTACAGGAAGACCAATGACTATATATTAGGCTGCAATGGGGACCCTGTCTATGCAATGAATTACATTTAACATACAGCGAGTTTGCTCTGCAATCATCTCCAAGACTCCAAAGCAAAGTGTCCACAAAAGGTGACCATACATTTACCTCATGTATTTTAATCTAACAGCAGATAGCCTTCCCAATGGCCTACCCAGGCATTATCTGGCTAAAAAGTAGGCAAGATAGAAAATCCTAATTGTGGAACCTGGACACATACAACAGCCAAATTCACAGGCTGCACATTGGTAGAACCTTATGAGGAGATAGGTTGGGTATGGACATGACTGTCTGTGAATCAAGGAAATGCTTAGGCATGTTAAAGTCCTGTGCAACTCAGATGGCACAGCTCAAGATCTAGGGGGCCTAGATGGACAGTGGGCTCCTGCAGACCTGAATAACTAAGTAGTAATAAGCCCTATAGACCTGGAATGACAATGTATGGGTTCTGGCCATAGCCATTCATTATTTATTGGGCTGATGGGGGGCTGTTTTGGGCCTCTGTGTGGGCTGTTTGGGTCTCTGTGTATCTGAAGTGCCAGGAACAATTTTGATTCTCAGTCCAGACCTGATTTCCTATAATTTCTGATGATGGACCTTGAAGACTGTGCTTTAAAATACACTAAGGGGCAGATTTACTAAATTCACATGAGGGATTCAAATATTCGATCAAATTTTCAAAAAGAGTCGAATTCGAATTTTGAATATGCAAATTAGGTAAATTCGACCAAATTTCGACCATCAAATATTCTAATTCGAATGATTAGAATATTGGAATTTAATTTTATTCAAATATTCGAAAATCCGATGGTCGAATACTTCCCCTTTAAATTTAAATTCGATCACCTACTTTGCCAGATGAAACCTACCGAAACGGGGATCATTCCCTAAGATCGATTAAGAAAAATTAGATCGATCGCTTAAAAATTGCTCGAATATTCGTTTCAAATTTGATTATTCGATCAATCAAATTTTCCCTATTCGATCGATCAAATTTCGCTAAAAAAATTCAAATTCAAAATTCGAATTTTTTTAATTCCCCACTATTCCCCCACTATTCCCTGGTCGAATTTCAAATTTTTCTTTCATTCGAAATTCGACCAATAGGTATTCCATGGAAAGAGAAAATGTGTCTGGTGGTTTTGAAAATAAAGAAGGTGGAGTTTTGGTCTCTCCTCATTATAGCTGTAGGTTGCTCTTGATCATATTCACATTCATTTGTAATACAAATCTGGCTGATAAATAAAAACCTGGCTCTTTAAAGTCAGCAGAGCTTGTTCTGTCAAGGGGCCAAAGAGGGCCACATGTGGCCCATAGATCAATAGTTGAAAAACCTGTTCTACATAATCTTTTTCTTATAAGTTATGATATTCAGATCAACAGACAAGCAGAGGCTGCAGCAGAGATTACAACAGAGGAGAGAAAGCAAAGGTAAAGCATTTGAAATTAAACACATTTTGAGATTTAAGCAACATCCAATAAAGCAACATCCAATATTTTCCCATTTCTAGAAACCTTTGGAGAACCACCATTATATCCATCTTGTGTGTCAATGGATGGAAGGGCTGATAAGGCAAGCCACGGGGAAGTATTAACGTGCCATTTTGCTACAGTCAGCACTTGCATTATTGCTACACCAAATCCAAAATGAGCTTAAACACACCACCTGCTTTAAACTCCCGGAATCTACTGAATATGAGTAAAAAAAAAAGCCGGTGCTGCTAAAATGCAGTTGACCTGTTCCATGAATGATAGTTCAGCACAGTTCTTTTGTACATTGCACTTTGTATCGGTACCAACTTTGTATCTGGAGTTAATTAGGTTCTAGGATACAACTAAGCTACAAACACAACATTATTTTTCTGGCAATGGGAAATATATGCCAAACATTCAAACCAGCTATTGCCCACCCTCTGCTTACCCAACAGGAAACACCCCCTGTGCATGACAATGTTGTTTGGTGGAATCATGATCCCTATATAGGTTTTGTACACTTTTATGAACTCATGTCATAGTTGTGTTGGAATAACATAATCCAGCAGGCAGTCAGAGTAGTTTGCACACGCTCAGTCAGTACAGCATTGGTCTTCATCCAAGTAATTGCTGAACTAGATTTAGATGAAATGGGCTTTCTTATCTTTTATTGATATAACTGCATCATGTCCAGCATACAAGGCAATAATGAAAGAGCATGAACATGATGATAATGATGTTTGAAGAGAGGCTTAAAAAGAGACAAATCCTATGTTTTCCAATGTCCGTCTTGGGTGACTTTCTTATCTTCTCACTCAGACTGCAACCTTTTATAAAACTCTTTTGTCCGCAGCTTTACACATTTTTCCTTGTCATTTTCCATAGCTCCAGTAGTGTTATAATCACAAGTATCCAACAATGGACATGGCTTGATGTCAATGGCGCGGGTTATACAAATAACCAGTAACAGCGTTCAGGTATAACAGCAACAGCCAATTCAACTGACTCAAAGCTTGTGAAGATTCCATAGCGATAAGACTATGATACTAAAGACAATTCCCTGTATTAGAACATACGAGTAAGGTCTGTAAGGCTTCAGTGTCAAGACAAATAAGGTTTATCTGGTGAGCATTACACTGAAGTGGCTGGAAAAAATGCGGGATAAAATCTTTTTGGCTCATGTTGACTTTTCTCAGAGTAACCTGATCGATTAGACTTACTGTAGGTCTGGCTTAACACTTATATTCTGTATAGATGCCCTGTCGTTGCCATGTGCTGTACATTTTTGTACATCATTTTATTACTGCAAGCAAAGAAATCCATAAAAACTAATTGTTCAGTTCAAAATGAAACCAAAAATCACATATTATTATTATTATTAACATGTATTTCTATAGCGCCAACTTGTTGCGTAGCGCTGTATTGGCTTGCAGAGTTTCCATCACTGGAGACAGGAAGGTCATAACTGCAGCAATATTATCAACTCCATGTTTGTTCGGTCCTAATATCTGTCTCCGATTACGCCTTACAGTTCCTGTTGATATTATAGATTATGCAGTATGTCAAAATGTTTTAGGTTTTATTCTGGTTTTTTAGATAGGGTCTTCAAACCAGAATTCATAAGGCAAGTTCTGCACAGTGACAGCCTGATATTAAATTGAAATATAATCTTCTTCTACATACTAGCATTCTATTTGATCTTTCCACTGCTTTATTTCATTGTTCGCTTTAGGATAAAATGATGATTCTGCATTGTTGTTGACACAAAATTACCATTCTGTGTTTATTGAGGGTTATTTAGTGATGGCTTTGCAGTGCTGTGTATTCAAACATGGCTTTTGTCCCCCTCTAAATGAGTTTGTGACAATGGGGACTTTACTATAGCATCACTTAGGAACATTCAGTTTAATGCATTTGAGACCTTCTGAATGCTGCAAATTCTCTGCAGCCTCTCTATATAGAGAATAAAAGCAGTGACAGAGAATGTCTTATTTGAGTGACAGGAACTTATGGCATCACTGTGATTCTAGAATTCAATATACCTTCTGGGATCCATCTGCATTTTCTAGGTAAAAAAGGCTTATGTGTGGAAGAATGTTCACATGCATTTATCATTAGTTGTAGACTATTTTAGCACACACTTGGGGCTAAGTATAGTTAATACAGTGCCAATTTCAGACACTCAAGGTTTTGGTCATCATCAATTCAATCATAATTATGAGGTACAGGGGCAACATATGTCTTTCAGATTTTACTAACCATCCAGTCCATCATGCGGCAGCTATCACAGGCTATTAATCAGAGAATATTCTAGTCCTCTTCCTAAAATGCACCTCACCCTTGAATTACAATGGTATGGTCCACAAAACTGAGGACACAAATGTTATGCATACTTAAATATCCTTAGTTTGGTGGACATATGGGTAAATAATACATTTCCAAAAAGTGGTAGGCTTAACTAGAAGACTGGGATTCAATAGATCAGCGCCATAATGTCCTAAAGTCTAAAAAGAACATTGGGAGGTATGCCTATATACAGTAATGGAGGCTTAACACAAACTCACACATGGAAGTCAAGGTCCTCATGCTCCAGACTTTTCAGCATAGGGAGCAGATATCAACTAAGAAATAGAAATAGACAGGCGTTGACTGGACTACTTAATAAAAGTCTATAATTGTGTGCCTCTTTTAGGAAAGCTATTTCATGCAACATGCAACAAACGTTTTCTGCATTATTTTTGTACACGGCCCAGTCATTGCCTGTCTATTTCTATTCCCTGGTTGGAATGCCTATATAGGTAAACCAGTCAGAATGTTTAGCGTATCTTAATTCGAAATGCTCTAACTGTCAAGCAGGAGTCAATGAGATTAGCAGTGAATATCTCTTTAATATCTTTGCCTTTTTAAACGCCTGTAATAGTATCCATGTGACAGAAACACTGTCCATCTCCATAAGTGCCCCCACTAGCAGAACAAGAATGGAAGGGGAAATGTGTTTTTTCATTTGCTCAGAAAGCAGATCTAATCTAAACTCGCTGTTCACCTTTGGACAGACCCGTTAGAAAATCAATGGGAGTATCTATGTGATTGTTCTTTAATCAGCAATATCACAGTCTAATGAATTGCCTCTCGTTGTGTGTGGTGTGTATGCAGGATAGCCACATGTAGAGCTAATTACACTGAATTGGCACTTTGGCTCCTTAAAGAGAAGGTCATTTGAAGTACATAGTTAAATATCCAGCCTGATGTCTAAAGATGATTGGAATAAAATAATTAAAAAGTCCGTTAATGCTTTCACTGTTAATAAATGGAAACTGCTATGTTTCCACTGAGTTACCTGAACCCTCGGCAGTTAAGCTGTAAAAAGCCAATGGCTTTAGTTAGTCTTGTTTTCTGTGATGTGCCAACACTGCATGGGCCTTGTTTTGTACTAAATGCCTTTCAACAAATGAAGATGTGGTGAATGCCATGCCTGGAGTGTTTCTACATTCTGGCTTTCATTGCTGCCCCTTCACAATCCAAGTGTCAGCATAGTTGGATCACAGTGGTTCTGAGAACCGTATTCTTATAGTTATTCTACCTTTTATACCAGTGAACCACATTAAAATGTAAAAATAGTTGTTGATCAAGAAAAACATGAAAAAGCTCCTGGAGATGTCAAATAAGGGCTGTGATTGGATACTTGGTAGCCCCTATGTGGACTGGCAGCATACAGGAGGCTTTGTTTGGCAGTAAACCTGTTTTTTATGCAATTAAAACTTGCCTCCAAGTCTGGAATTCAAAAATAAGCTGCTGCTTTGAGCCACTGGGAGCAACACGTTGTTCACAATCCACTGGTTGGAGATCACTTCTATGAAACAATATAACCAGAGATAAGGAAGCCACTTCCTAACAATGAATGGTTTGCTGAACCAATGCCAAATTTGTTCAAATTTAACTAAAAATCCACCCTCCTACATACCCATAGATATTCTCTATGTTTTAAGCCAAATTAATTTTAGAATGGACAAACCCCTAAGGCATATATAGATTTATGGCATCTCTGTTTATAACATATCAGGAAAATTAAGGAGCTATCCCAATTGTCCCTATGCCTTCCATTTTCCATGTCCTGCCACTTTTAGTTGACCATGCTCATCCATGATGTCTAATCAGGTTCCTTATAGATGCAATAAAATCCCCTGACTGTGTGTAATGAAGTGTTGGCTTTATTACAAATGGCAGTGTTCTTGAACACAATGGTACAGGTTTGAGGAAGGACCCCTGCAGTCTTAAACATGAAGTTCTACACGTCCCTAATAAAGTCAATTCTTCACTGCAGTGACAACTCTCCAGTGGGGTTTACTGTACCTATATTGCTTAGCTATGTAATTTGGCATTAGAGATGTCTGACCCCTAAATCAATATTCATTCACCATGCCATAAGACTTTGTGCAATAGTGCCAATGCAGAAGGAACTTCTGCCCAGGGCATGGCTGCACTTTGCACCTTGTGCGAAATAAAAAATATGGAGTGAAGTATAGCATCAGTATGCACAGACCACTATAGGTAAAGCAATAATTATATGGTTCTGTAGGCCCTCCCTTATTGCACATCTAAGTGATGTCCAAGTGGATGAGACCTCGCATCGCCAACTGGGCAGCGATGTATTCATCAGGCAAACTTAGGTCTGCGTAAGTTTGTGACTTCCATGCAAATGTTCCATGCCAATAGCTAATAATGCCTTCATATGTTACTGGGTGAACTGACTTGTCTTGCCAAGGTCCTTGTTGGCTTCATAAAGGAGAATGAATATTATTTAAAACAGTCTGAATCCCAAAATCTCAAAAAATTGGGGATTTATTTTACCCCAAGGATGGAAAAAGTTAGAATCCGAAAATCTCAGACCTGCCAGTGTTGTATATAAGTCAATGGGAGAAGTTCCAATTATATCCTGATATGTGCTGGGTTTCGTGTAATAATCTAAAGATTTTGTGGTTTTTGGGCAGATATAAAGAAGAAATCTGAGTTTTTAGGGCTTCAAATCTGAAAAATTCATACAATTCAAACTTTTTCCTGCACAGGAATTTTTTTGAAAAAATTATTAATAAATACATTAATAAATACAACAGCTCCCTAAATATTCTGCACGTACAGCCTGACCGCACATTGTTAAACTACAACTCCCATGACCCTTAAACAGTGAACCTGGCATAAGCAGAATAAATACAGCTTCTATCTGACATTTCAGCTCTTGGGTATTTGAAGATCTTGAAAGTGACCAAGTGCAAAATAGTTACAATAACATCTTACTAACTGCAAAGTGGCTTTGATTCAAGATTAGATGTTGTGCTCCAGTACATATTAGCAATATAAACCATTCCTTCTGTAAATTCCTGCATGAATTTCTTCTAAAATGAACACTCCTCTAAATGGAAAAATTCTGTCACTTTTTTTTATAACTTCATTACAAATTTTAAGCGTTTTCCGACAGCTTTTGTCAGATTTTAGCCCCATATTTTGCATTCCAGATCCAGCTCTCCAGAGTCCTGCATGGCAATGGTATTTATGATCCTCAAAGAACAACACAGTCATTAAACGGGACTGCAGTTTAATTTATATGTGTGTATAATAAACAGAAACAAAAGGCTGAGCCGCTATTGCTCTCTAACTCCCCAGTCTGTGCTCTGGCAAGATTAATGACACAGTAATCTGTAAAGGGTATTAGACATAAAGGGAATTAATTTGGGCTGCCCCCACTTCAACCAGTACTAATATCTGCACCCACGCCTCCATCGTACAACAGCGTACCCTCAATAACATACATTATTAATGCCTCTGCTCATCATTGCTAAATTCTGCATAAACTGCACAAACACTGTCTCTGTTTGCTGAGCTCCCAAATTAAAGCGCATGAAAATACACTTTATTATTAAGTTAATAATATTAACCTTTTCAGAAAAACAGGACAACATCTATTCATTGTTATTGAAGAGAAACTAATGTTATTTTTTCAAATCAAAAGTCAGACCAAACTAGAATCCATGATTTGACCTTATTTATTATTTAAAAAGCACAATTTAATCAGATCGGGGTAAAACTCAATAAAACCAAGCAAAAAACTTTTTTTTCCTGATGTTCTTCCCGAATCGCTAAATTTTTTTGGGGCTTTTTCCTAAATAGTCAGAATTTTTCAGATTTTTGCCTTGAAAAGCCCTAAATATTTGGGCTAATTCCAGCGCAGACCACAGAAACTTCCAAATAGGATAGGGACCTCTCCAATTGACTTATATACAACCTCGGCAGGTCTGAGATGATGGATTTTTCAGATTTTATAGAAAAAAAACTTTTTTGCATTTGGACTTTAAATAGCCCCCCTAAATGTGCATAATGCCTTCTAGAATTGCAATCACAGTCACTTGTATTCGTTAATTTAAATTTTGTTTTTCAAATTACAACATTTATAGAGCTTGCACAGTTTAATCTTGTTTTAGGGCCTCTATTGGTCCTTCTAACTCTGTTTCAAGACTTTGGGGCATGTTTACTAACATTGGAGAAGAATATCTGAAGAGATTTCTGGAGATGTTGCCCATGGCAGCCAATCAGCAATTATGTTAGAAAACAAAAGCAAATGTGACTTGCAATAGGGATTACATTGCTCCATGGACCACATTAGGGGTTATTTACATAAACATTAGATAGAAGTGCAAGAGATCTAACCCTTCTTTTTTTATTCTGCCCTCCAGGTAATAATTGACCATCTCAAAGCACCAGAGTTTGTATGAGTCTACTGCATGTATTAGAAAGTATGTTACGTTATACTATCTCAAGGCGGAGGTGTCTCGATATTGTTCTTTAGAACTTATCTGCTGTATTTTCAGGAAAACTCAAACTATGGCAACAACTTTTTATGTGTAGGTCTTGATGCCATAAACAAAGTGAATTGCTCAAAAACCCAAGTAGACCATGAGATAACATAGGCAAGGTCTATAGCAGTGGTCCCCAACCAGTGGCTCACGCACAACATGCTTTTCACCAACCTCCTTGAATGTTGCTCTTAGTGGCCTCAAAGCAGGTGCTTATTTTTGAACCCCTGGCTTGAAGGCAAGTTTTGGTTGTATAAAACCCAGATGTACTGCCAAACAGAGCCTCCTGTAGGTTGCCAGTCCTCATAGTGGGTACCAATTAGCCTTCTTTGACACCCCCAGGGACGTTTCATGCTTATTTTGCTCCCCTATGCTTTCTACATTGTATGCGGGGCATGGGTAAAGCGTTATTTTTCATCTTTTTCTTATACATTTGCATTCAGCACAGGATAGTTATTCTATGTTTTTTCTTTATAAACTTTACACAGTGAGGGGTTGTTCTTGTTGACAGATTGCTTGGAAACTCTCCCAAAATTTCTGGGGATTAATCATTAATCAAGACTGAGAAAATGTGTAGAAACCCATGGCAACCAACCTAATTTCCACTTTCATTGTGCTTAGCTAATAAAAAATTATTCATTGGATTAATGCTCAGATGCATACTGTATTTGTCCAGCCTTAAAAAAGCCTTATTTTATTTTTATTAGAGAATTAGCAATGTTAAAGTACTTTAGGAGAACATAAAGCAGGATGAACGTAACAGGACATAATACAAGGGAAAAGTTATAGAGACATTTACACTTTTACACAAGTTAGGGAAAGACTTGCAAACGGAATATCATTAAACAGCCATTCTCGCTGGACAACTACAAGGGGGAAATTAATTAAAAAAAAATGTTTTGTGGCCATGTTATTTAGCTGAATTTAACAGTAAAAAAAAATAAAATACAAACAGAATCTGTGTAATGAACTGTAATGAACGATTCACTGTTTAGTGTTTACGTTTTTTTTTAAAAGACCAGAGGTACATAAATGTTGAACCTGCCTGTTTTCTTTGCAACATGTTCTGCTCAATCATTTTTATTAGTGTGAATGTATAGGTGCACATGCACAGCCAGCAGGAGTCCTATGAATGGCAAAACAAGATTTAATATGTCTTTACATGGTTACTGATTACTAAAAACACAGCGGGGCTTGAGCCAATATCCATACACACATACAATGAATGTGCTTTAATCTACACTTCCCAAAAGCACTGGTAAAATCCTGTTTGAATAAATTATTCCGCTACGTATACCGCATATGAGCTGACCCTAACATACTATATCTTTGTCTTTACATGGTTACTGATTACTAAAAACACAGCGGGGCTTGAGCCAATATCCATACACACCCCTAACTAGATGCTGCTTTCTCATTCTTAACAATAGGCCTCCTCTGGTGGTGCAATTAATTAGGTTGGAAATGATATGACAATTTGCACACACACACATTCCTGGCCTACCTCATTGCCTTCCCCCAATGCCTGGGATTGAGGCACTGAAAGCTTTAATGTAAGTGGGTGAGAATTTATACTTTTGATAATTCTTATTGGAAAAAAAAACCTTTCTTAAAACCATTTATATGTCTAAACTATGTATGTGGATTGGTCTTGGTTCTCCCAAATTCAGTCAATGAACATGGAGCATGTGTTTGTAAAGCGGTTCAGTATTCAGATTCCATTAAAGAATAAAATAAATCCCAAACAAATCAGATAAAGACTCCCCAAACTAAAATAAACTAGGAACTAAATGTTTGGCACATACAATACTAATGAATTCACAGCAAAATGCAATTTACAGATTGAAAACATGGGTCACTTCATGATTAATAGCCTCACCTTTTAGTAAAGATGTTAATTGACTTTAGGAATGAGGGCAATGAATGTGCTTTAATCTACACTTCCCAAAAGCACTGGTAAAATCCTGTTTGTATAAATTATTCCGCTACGTATACCGCATATGAGCTGACCCTAACATACCATATCTTTGTTATTAACCCAAGGAGTGCAGCATCATATGAACATTACATGATAAGCTCTCAATTAGAAATATTACACTTTATCTGTCTATCTAGATGGACCCAGTGGAACTTCAAGAATGACACAGATGACCATTCAGATATTTAGGCTCCATATCCATCCAGAAAACAAGAAACTAAAAACGAAATCTAATACAAATTATTTTGGAATGTATGGACTGGGGAAATTGTTTATAAGTTTACACGCCCTTATATTTTGGTTTAATATGCCAGAGCTAGTGAGCTGTAACATGGTCATGAGATACAGTATTAAGTAGTAGACTTATTTAAAGATGGACAATGGCATGTTCACTTCATTCCATTTTTTGTCAATGTTACCAGGCTAGAAACTCTTTGGCCACCCATATGAATAGCCACATTGTTCAGATAAAAATCACAACTGGTGACCACACTTTACACATTTACTTGCCCATACACAACCAAACCTATAAGTGCGTCTTTTCTTTCCACATCCCATCCAGACGTAATAGTACAACTAGAAGTAATATCTACCTGTGCTTATTCCTACAGCATGAATGTTCTATAGCGATCACACCTTGAACTTCCATGTAGGTTGGTGATCTTACATAGAATGGTGGCCACCAGCAGACTGAATTCTATACATCCTGAATATTCACAATGAATGAGGTCAGAAATTTTAGAATGATATTTTGGAGAGGGTGGCTTATTTTAGTCAAAACACAAACACCAAGATACGAAGATATCAGCCAAGTAACTATGGTCTGTTGTGTTGATCTGTCTTTCTACAAGGAATATCTCACCCTAACCTTATACCAAGAACTATACAGGTTTATACACTATCTACAATATAAATACAGGCAATACAGACCCAATATATTCTGTTCCAGCCCTATAATGCCCCCTAACACCTGTCAGAGGTGTTTTGTGTTTCTTACAGCTGTCACTGCCCATTGGTCTACTATTGCATTGAGGCTGCCATAATCGGAAAAGTAGACAATTTACAGTATATCTTGGAGGCTCAGTGAGGGGGTCACACTGTGCCCAGTTCCGCTCAAGGACATAGGGATGCTTAGGACAGTCGACCTTGGACTGCAAGGAAATTAATAGCAGCTGTTTGTCATGCACAGAAGGGCAGCAACTGCCTCTTCAACAGCAGAGAAGCCATTAAAGGATTGTTTTTATTATTATGGAATGATATGCAAGCATGACCTTCTCTTGGTTTACAGGAATAACTTCAATGGTAATTACTTAAGTTCAAATAAAATACAATGTCCTTTCCCTGCTATTATAACTACATCTCCTAGACAGCCAATACTGAAGTCCACAGCAGAGAAACTAAAGTGAAAATCACATGAGAGCTTAGACAGGTAACTGAATATGGGAATCCTATTACAATTATTACAGTTCAGCAATAGCCAGGAGCATCATTCATTGGACAATATCATCAACTCACAGCCGTGTTCAGCCTCTTCACCGGAACTTTCTACCATGCAAAAGTCGCAAGGAAAAATGTGGGCAAAATTAAATTTTTTTTACCTGTTTTGGGATTTACAGCAAAAAAATTCTGTGGGTTCCCACTTGTGATGCGGTAGGTTAACTTATCGCTTGAGTTGGAGTCAGGATCTACAGCTTGAATCTGAAGAACGGATACATCTTTTGGAGAATTCTCCACCACAGCTGGATAGTAGATGGGTTCAGACGTTAGAGGGGCATTGTCATTGACATCTTCCACTTCAATGTAAACCTCTATGGTACAGAAGAGCGGCACCACTGCCCGATCTGTTGCGTAAATTGTTAGCCAATAAGACTGGGTTGTCTCCCTATCCAGTATATCCGCTGTGTAAATAATCCCTATGAGAGAAAAGAAAAATAATAAAATTAAACATTTGTACTGATATGTGCTGGAGGAAGTTGGGCAGTGAAATATTAAGGGTTCAGAATTGGTTTGGCTGAAAATGAAGGACTTAAACCTATATGTCTGACAAAAATCAAATACCCCCCCCCACCCCAAAGCGGAAATCTGTTAAGGGAACACACAAAGGAAAATATTTCAACCAAGGGAACCAGTCCAATATGCCACTGAGGGATCAGCTATATCCAGAAGGTGCAAATTCCATTAACACGGTATATCTGAGCACAGCAAGGGTATAATTGCAGGAAAGAAAGGCAATTTGGGCAGTGTGGGCGGCGATGTCCCTGACACATGGTGTGCATTTCTGAACTTGTGATTAGAATCATAAATGGCAAAGGTCGCCCCAGTTTGAATTATGAGGCAAAAAAAAAAAAAAGAGACAGGGCTGAGATATATTGAATTACCTTCTTTCTAGTATTGAAATTTAATACATTACAGGTTTGAGTCACCCAGTCTTTATTACTAAATACACTCAGAACTGTTACCAGGTTGTCCTTATAGCTGAGCAGGAAAAGAAGCCTGGGTGAAGCTGACCTGTCTAGCCTGCAGTACTCCAGCTGTCACTTGGTTACATAAGCCAACCTGTAACTGTCAGTGAAGCTGACAGTTTTAGTTCAGTCCAAGTTGGAGGATGCAGATTTCACATGGCTGCTATAAAGTGTTCCTATTGCCAGCTCGGTGGGTGGCACACCTGCAGGGGTCACATGGAGTCTCCCCTACTTGCAACCAGCAAAAGGCAGCTGTTACTTAGCTCTAATTCCCAGCATCCTTAGCCAACCAACAGCTGGTGGCCCCAGTCTGCAAGACATTTAGCAACAGCTGGATATATAATGTTTGGAGATTCCAAACCCCATACCAGCACTTGTTGATTGCAACAAATGTACTACTCCAGTTCAATGCAAAAGCAACTCCCTAGAGCAAGAATGTGCATACCAATGAGTTTGAGTTTTCAGTGGACCAATTAGTGGAGTAGTTCACTAGAAGAAGGATCCCCAACCCATGAGCCACATTCAATTGTAAAAAGCCTAGGGGTTGGTGAGCAACATGCAAGACACTGGTTGGGGATCACTGCACTGGAAAGTAGGCAAACGTAGGCATGGTTTTGGTGGTCTATGCCATAACTAGCCATAGAGCAGAAACCTGGAACCACACATACCTATGTTTGCTAGACAAGTATACCTTGAGGTAGTGGCCATGCTGAAATGTGCCTGCAAATCAGGCAGGACCTTTTTTCCCCGATCACAATCTGTAGCTGAGCCTCATGGTGGTATGGATGTAATTTCCAGTATGCTGGCCCTGGCCAATTTCATTTGTGTCACACAGGTATTTGCTCAAAGATATTTAAAGGGCAAGGAAAGTCTAAATAAGGCTGTAAATGCTGTATTTTGTATACTAAACATAAACATGAACTTACTGCACCACAAGCCTAATCAAACAAATGATTTATGCTTTCAAAGTTGGCCACAGGGGGCTGTCATCTTGTAACTTTGTTATACATCTTTGCAAGACTAGACTACATGCACATGCTCAGTGTGTCTGGGATTCTTGGGGATCGTCATAAATGATCAAACATCAAAGCTGCTTGAGTTCTGCATGGCTGGTAAGTAAGGCAGGGGCTCCCCCTGCTGTTCATAAGTATGATTGTTTCCCTGCCACAAGTTAGGGACCGTCTGACAATTCCTATCCACAGCAGCAAATGAAGAGAGATTTCACTGCATACAGTCAGGTTTCTTATAAAAACAGTATACATTTTTTAATTAAAGTATATTGGAGATAGATTTCTTTTTCATTAAAGAAAGTAAAAATGGGATTTTATTTCTTTGCCTTTCCTTGCCCTTTAAATCATGTTTTGTACTATGAGGCAGTGTGTTTTGACACTAGGGAATTCACTCCACTATTTATAACTTAAAGGGACACTGTC
Source organism: Xenopus borealis (assembly GCA_024363595.1). Lineage (NCBI taxonomy): Eukaryota > Metazoa > Chordata > Amphibia > Anura > Pipidae > Xenopus > Xenopus borealis. The sequence continues at coordinate 154,926,377 of CM044434.1, forward strand.
ATCACAAGGTTTAATAGCATTCCATTATTTCTGCAACATTAAAAGTATGTGTCTCTTCTAGTTGTGTATTTTTGAAATTCAAAACATGTCAACATGTTTATTTTCCATTAGCCATGCTCACTAATCTCATCCCGCTTATGCAAATACTGACTGATAGAGGAGGCAAAGATGGCACCACAATCTAAAATAAAATATATTTATATGCACACAGCATTTTGTTCTCTCAGTCCTGATGGAGCTTTGGGCATCACAATACAGTCACGGCTAAGAGAAAGCAGAAAATACTCATAGTGTACACATGGAGCAGAAGGAAATAATTTCCAATGGGAATTTTATACACCGCCGCCGCTTTCTCCAATCTGTCCCCAGTGAATCTAAATCTGCATTGGTAAAGCGAATAGGAAACAGCAGACACAGGCAAAAATGTAGATAAATCAAGAGCCCTGGTAACATTAGCAGCCTTTTCAAAGTCTGTGGGATAGAAAAGAGATTAAAAACTGCCGGTTGGTGGTGAAACCTGAGCCGAGCACATTAATGTCTCAGCTGTCACACTGTAGCCGGCTTATAACTATGAATTGCCTGTGACAGCTACACCAGCTTAATCATGGCCACAGTCTCCACCAGGGGAACCACCTTCCCTTACTGAACCTTTCAACGTCCTTTGAATTGTGGCTAAATAGCACTATTATATGGAGGACATGTGCTCTTTAACTCATGAAAACAGCATATACTGGGCAGCTGCCAGAATGGACCTGCATTTCATTAGGGCACATCATAGAGACGTGACTTCAGCCATAATGTCCTCATATTTATTAAGATTTAGGTCAGAATATGATCCTGGCCTATTCTGTATCTGGGTTTATGGACTGTGGATGTATAATTAATTAATAAACCATAAACAGGGGCACATATTTATTGATATCTATGTTGTGCTTTACACACTGCATATCCTGCGATTAAAATTCAGAATGGTTATATTCGAGAAAGCAAGATAGACTACAACCCCCAACATCTTCCAAAAACCAATGGTGGTATGCATTGATGCAAATCAAAAGGAGCTATCACAACTGAGGAAAGCAAAATGGCACCTCCCATTCAGAGATAGAATGGGTAAGTGGATTAATAATATCTTATATTTATATTATGCTAACATGTTATGCAGTTATGAGATTGCTCATCAGTCCCTGCCCCAGTGAAGTTTGCAGCCAAAAGCCCCCTATAACATTCACATTCTACAAAATTTATTTGAACCAATTTTTATTACCTAGTTCACTCAGCTGAAACATATGCAAAATTATGCAAGTATAGAAACACCCTGCAGATAGTTTGATATCAAACTCATTAATAGGGGAAGGGAAAGTTAAATTATTGGTGTGAGTCAAATTTTTTTATTTTCTACTTTCCTGCAGAGAATTAGCAGCCACATCTTGTCCCTGGTTCCCAAGTGTCCCCTGCTTCAGATTTGGTGCAAGCACAGTACAGAAAAGTTTTGGCAACTGGAGCAAGATGGTGTTGGTCAATGCTCTGCATGAAACTACCCTAGGCCAGTGATCTTTTTAAAGGGTAGGAGGTAAACCATAATGGAAGATAAACCATACATTTCACTTTCTAGGTTCCTCAATGTATAGTAGCATATATCAATTAGCAGAGACAGCCCAACAGATAATTGTTTGTGGGGTAAACCCTGAATGCAATAAGGAGGGGAAGACCTGTCCAAGCACTGGACTTATCCATAGAGTGTGCCAGTAACTTTGTCTATGTGATCATCTCCAAGTCATCAGCCTAAAAGCGACGAGGCTTATGGTACGTGGACAAAGTTTTTTAGGTCATGATCCCAAATCACATATTCTGAACCATGAGAAATTTTTTGGGATCTTCGTAAGTTAGTAAGTGGCTTAAAGTATCTCAAATATTCTAAAATCAAGACTATTGGAAGGAATACTTCAGTTTAAAGTCAAGTCTGGTCACAACATCCTACTATCAAAGAGGACACCATGGTGGGTTAACTGGCACTGTAAGAGTATGAACGAGAAATCTGGCAATCTTGTCAATCTCCGTTTAATAAGTATTTTATGCTTTTTAGTAACTCTTGAAAAGAAGATCATAAATGGAATTTTTCAGAAGCTTGAAAAGATATAATTAGCGGCTGTGAGCCTAACACTTTATCAAATACAAAGGGTAATTGCTCTGTGAATTATAGTTTATTTTTACCCAATTGACATCTTCCAAATTCTCCTGTTTTGTGCTACAAAGGTGAAAATGCCTTCGATCTTCCCTTTGAGCTGGTCCTGCTATAGGACAGAAGACATGAGCTGTGTCTGACTGTGAAAATGATTCCATCTCTTGATGGTCTGCTTTGAAAATTGCTTAACAATTCTTAAACGTCTGTCCTCCAAGAGCAAATAGCCCGAAAGCCAATCTCTGAATTTAATTTCTTTCTGCAAAAATAGCTCTAGCTCCTGTATTCTTTTTTTCCAATTAAGGTTAATCTATGATAATTACTAAACACATTTCTATAGCCAAATGGCAGAAGGCTAGCATGGGGCACTTTTACTTGTTTAGAAATGGGAGATTGTATTGGTGCATGTACAAGGTCTCTCGCCAAAAGTATTTTACTAAAACCTTGTGGTAATCAGTTGAACTGGAATCCATACGTTCAGACCACCTTAAAGGAAAACTATACCCCCCGAACAATGTAGGTCTCTATAAACAGATATTGCATAAAACAACTCATATGTAAAACCCTGCTTCATGTAAATAAACCATTGTCATAATAATACACTTTTTTTAGTAGCATGTGCCATTGGGTAATCATAAATAGAAAATTGTCATTTTAAAAAATAAGGACAGCCTCCTGGGATCCTAGGATCCAATGGGGCACACAAACATACCAAACAAACTATAAAGTTAGGTCACATGAGCCAATTAACAGACAGAGTTGTGTCTTTTGCTTCAACACTTCTTCCTGTTACAGTTAGAGTTGAAATATTTCTGGTCAGGTGATCTCTGAGGCAGCACACAGACCATCATGAAATGGTGGTTCAAGGCAAGAGATGCAAAAGGGCAATATTTACTTAAATATATATACCAGGTAGGTAAGATTCTTTAATATGTTACTTGATTTGATGTAAACTATCTGTAGAGACATTCTTGTATGAGATGCTGAGGCCCCCACATCCCCTCTGGGCCCCCTTTCACCCACCACTAGCTCTCTTGCCCCCACTCCCTGCTTAGGTGGGAGTGCAGCAGGGTATCTGCAGCAAAGTGGGTCTGGGTTGGCAGGGCCAATAGGTTTGTTCCCAATGTTCCACTTGCCCAGTACAACCCTGATAGAATGTTCTGTTCTAAGCAAGTTTTACATTTTTTTAAATTCTTTTTACATTTTGTGGTTCTGTTCTGCCTTCAGCAAACATTTTAGAATACAGTTTTTAATCCTTGATGGCTGATGGGATCACTGACCCGTATAACCAACCAACCAACTGTTGCCCTTTTTACAGTTGTTTTACAGTTTTATTGTTTTGTTACATAATATTTATAATTTTATTAATGCACTCTTCCATCCATTTTTTAGTCTCTAATCAAAAAATACTGGCAGATACATCACTCATTTTTTTCAGGAGTCACCCTGATATTAACCCGATCACCCAGTCATCCACAGTTATAAGACATCACTAGCTATCAGTATCAGCTATTTGCACCCCAATAATAACTTTATTCATGCAACTGCATGACACATAACTGGCACTCAAAATGATCTGACTCAGTAGAACAGGGAACATGATTGGTGGCAAGAAGGTGGGTAGGACAGCGGTGGAGGAGTAGCCAAGATCCACCCAAATCACTTCAGGTACAGGTTGGCACCTCTGCACAGAAGCTTGGAACCAGATAATAGCTGAAAGTCCAAACTGGTAAACATGTTAAATTTAAAACCACATAAAAGTGAAGACCAATTCTAAAATGTCTTTGTACATCTAAATATTAAACGTTACTTTTAAGGTGCACACTCCCTTTAACTGCCTTCTCCTCTTTTTACAATTGCTCTTGAGAACCAGGAAGTTGTAAAATGAAAGTACTTTCATTTTCATTGTCATTACTCTTTAGAGAATGAGGCAACAAACACTGTATATATTTTTCTTGATAGAAAATAATAGGCACAAATTATAATACAATTCATCAAACACATGCTTAAACAAACCAAAGCATTCCACACTGAGGCAACCGTACAGAAAGCAATTGTTACTTGCTTTGCTAAAATGCAGCCATGTATCATTCCACACCCTTTTTTCACACGCGTGTGCCAGAAGGCAAATTCCTCTCTCAATTCTTGAACTCTTGTAAAGGAAAACAATGTTGTGCTGGTGGCAGATGGGAGAACAAGGCATTCCAAGGGAGAATGTTTAGGATTGCAGAACATGTTTCTGTTTCATGGGGCCATACAATAAGTTCGATTTTATTCCTACCGTAGGTGTTTTATTTAAACAAAGCTAAATAATCCGAGCCGCAGGAAATAAAGTCAAAGAGAAATTCCTGCAGAGAAGCAATACCGGGCATTAACCTGCAACAGCGAGAAGTAGGAATGCATAAATTCACTATCAAGATTAGAATCATGTTAAGCAGTACAATTTGCTATTTCTTTCATTAAGTTTCAAGTTAAATGTACAGGACTGAATAAAGTGTCAGCAGAAAAGCCAAGGAAACATCTTCCTAGAATTGCTTAAAAAGAATAAGAATAAAAATGGGTTAGAATGGCAAAACATTTTCATTTAGCAATTTCTTGGGAGTAGACTTGCTATAAAGAGTGCAGCTACAATCACAGCTGTTGGTTGTACTGCGTGTCACTATACAGTAGAACCAACCTGTTGCCAGGTTGAGAATGTGGTTGGTTGTTTGTGTTCTAATTTTATGTTTGTGGTCTTTCATTGTGGCTAGTTATGTGTCTAGTAATGTGAATAGCCCTCTATCAGTGTCATTTTCCATAAAATACTCCCCTGGAAAAAAGTATTCTTATGAAGAATATCATTAACACCTACGAATATATGCAAGCTCAATATGAAATGTCTAATAAGCTATTCCTTTATTAAGTGCCAGTTGCAGGAGGACAGAAATGGAGACTAAGGGAAAAGAATCGTACGAATCATTTGAACGATCGAATGATTTATTCGTTCAGTCGAATGATTTATTCGACTGAGCGAATAGATTTGTATTCGATCGTCGAATGATCGAATATCAAATAAAAGGTAGCCTAGAACTATTCGATTAACATTCGAAAATCGAATGCTAATCGAATATCAAATAGAAACAAATTATTTTTGGGGAATAATAGTAAATTTGCCCCCAAGTTTTCACCCAAAATCATGCTCTAATTAACATTTAACATGGATGGAAAAAGGCTGTCTACACAAATATATCCACTAGTAACCTTAGACTTGGCCCCTTCAGCCAAACCACTCAGCCCTCCAAAGGGGACAAGCCCCACACAACAACTGCCGTAAGGCCAATCAGGTCTTACACAAAAGAGCTACAGATTGCTGGAGATCAGTCTGGTTAGCTGCCTTTCTACCACATACTATGGACATACATAATTATAATGTCTTAAGCAATGTGTACTAATTCATCCATGGAGTAATCTGATTACCATTTATCACCAGAGATTAATTTTCCCCATCTATGAATGGTTTGGCAGATGGCCTGCTAAGGTTTTTGTTTGTCATTTTCTGGATTATGTGTAAATTGTTCTCAAAGGGTGGAATGAGATTTATTATTTTCCCAGTTTTATTTACTATGCTGGGCTATGAAGGCAACTGGAGTTTACTTACTGGTGGCAACCCATAAAACAAAAAGTATACCCATCAAGTTTAGCCAGTAATTTACATCTGACTTTTGTTTGATCCAGGACCTTTACACAATACCCCAGTACTGGAGATGTTGACCACTAGGTTACCAAATCTGGGTAATTTATGGGAAACCCTGACCATAAATCTTGTTCTACACAGCTGAATATGAATGTTATAGACCTGAATCAATATCTACCGCCATTTTAGGTGGGACAGACCTTTATTGTGGACCCCAGATGGAGAAGGGCTTACCAAACAGCAGATGGTGTTTCATAGATGGATGCGACCAGGATAGCTTGGGGTATGGTCTTAATTGTTCTGATTTTTAATATTCAAATGTCAGGTTTTATGAAGTCCCTTAGGCTGCCTGCTGCCAGAAATTTCCCCATCACCGGCAGGAGGCATCCTAAGGGACATCACAAAAAATAAATGTTTTCTTTTTATCCTCCTAGCTTTATGATATGTCCCATGGTACTAGCCATCTTCCACCATGTATAAATAATACATTATAAGTTAGTGTTTTTCAGGTTAACATCTCATTGCTTTGAAAAAAAAATCCATAAAAGAAAGAAAAGAAATGGACAGATATAAGCATGGTTCCATTTCTCTTTGCGGCTCCCAGTAGCACTTTATGCAGTAGACCAGACAGGCGGCCTGACTGCAGATCGTTTATAAGGAAGGAGTTGTTGACTTATTTACTGTGGACTGAGAGCTGTTACGTTTTATTAAGTGAAAATGCATTTTATTATTGCTTCTTGGCTTGCTACTGACTTCTAGGCACAGCTTTATGCTAAGCTTAAATAAAGTTTCCAAGTGTTTTTATGCACCAAAAATTGTTACTTTTGCTGTGTTAAATTCAGTGGTGGCAGATGAACTCAATGTAAGTACAATTATTCCATATGCACAGGCCCCCAATTACCCTTCTACTGGCTTTCAGAGTTCCAAGCCAACTTTTTTTTGGAGTTGGTTTCTGATAGCAGTCCCAATATGCTTGGGGGTTCATTGAATGAGGGTAGAGTTATGGTGGATCATGGCTGTCCTGGACATAGCTTAGCATTGGTTGGCAATTATATAAAAGTCCTATTCTTTTGCTCCCATGTTGCTTAGCCCATAACATGTCTGTGAAGGATTTCATTAATCCAGGTCATGATATTCACATCAACTAATTAAATTTTTAGATGTTTTGGGCAGTCATAGTTCTTGAATAATCAGGCCCATGAGTTGAATGTGTTATTATTTTCATTTACAAGACTCCTACTTGCTCAGCCTGTAGTTGAAGCCTTCATTTTGTAGTCACTGCCTTACTGGAAAGAGATAGAGCTTGGGTCCAGAAACCTAGAGATAATTAATTGCCTGTGCAGCCACAAAACATGTCATATTAGCATAGTATGATTATTATGACTTATATAACATTGATATGAGATTGTTCATCATTCACATCAGCCTCTGTCACTGAGGAGTTCCATTCTAAGGTCCCTATGAAATTATAACACAAACACTGGCATCAATAGCTTCAGGAGATAATTATCCTGTCTGGAGATTAGGAGGAAACAGAATAGTCAGTGCAAACTCATAGAGCCACAGATAGAACTCCTTACTGGTATATAAGCTCCAGTGATGCAAAGAAGCAGTGTTTTTTACTGAGCCACCATACTATACTGCCCTAGACCCCTAAAAGGGCTGAGAGTCAAGTCTTAGTTTGATTTGTACAAAATGCCGTAAAGGTAATTAGAGTGCTCCCAAAATAGGTGCCACATGGCTAGGGGTTAATAGAGTAGAAAAATTGAATTGAACACTGACCCATAACATGTTTTGGACCTGACAATTTCTTGATAAATAATGTAATTTGGATCACCATACCATTCCAGCATTAAGTAAACCCAATAAGATTGTTTTGCCTCGAATATGAATTATTCATGCTAGTTGGGATCACGTACAATGTACTGTTTTATTATTACAAAGAAAAAGAAAATAGTTTTAAAAAATCTGAACTATTTGATTGAAATTAAGGGGCCGATTTACTAAATTCACATGTATTCATGTGAATAAAATCTAATTCGATCGAATGCGATGGAATATTTAATTGTAGGATCTATTCAATTGGTCAAATATGCAAATTAGACATATTCGATCATCGAATAGTGAATGATCGAATATTCGATCATTCGATCGGCGAATGAAATAAAATGTTTAAAATATTCGACTGCCTACTTCACCAGATTGGACCTACCGAATTGCAATGGAAGTCTATGGGAACCCTTCCATAGGCTTCTGAGTCTAAGTCCTGATCGAATAGGATTCGAACGATCGAAGTCTTCGATCGTTCGAATCGTACGAATTATTTGAATGATCGAATGATTTATTTGACTGATCGAATAAATTATTCGACTGATCAAATAAATTTGTATTCGATCGTCAAATGATCGAATAAAAGGTAGCCTAAAACTATTCGATTAGCATTTGACGATCAAATGCTAATCAGATATTGAATTTGGTCAAGCTAATTATGGGGAATAATAGTAAATTTGCCCATAAGTGTATTGAAGATAGTCAACATGTACTTTGGAGCTTTCTGGATAAAGGGGCTTCATGATAATAGATCCCATACCTGAACTGTAGAATAAATGACCCACTGCTATGGTGGACAGCACACATTCTTATGGGATATTAGGGATGGCGCGAACCGCGGAAAAAATGTTCGCGAACTTGCGACAAAACGCGCGAACGGTTCGCGAACGTCGCGAACCCCATAGACTTTAATGGGAAGGCGAACTTTAAAAGCTAAAAAAGACATTTCTGGCCAGAAAAATGATTTTAAAGTTGTTTAAAGGGTGCAACGACCTGGACAGTGGCATGCCAGAGGGGGATCAAGGGCAAAAATGTATCTGAAAAATCTAATAGTCGCAGCCACTGAAGCACAGAAAAAATATGCCATATAAATGCTGAAAATAGTCGCAGCCACTGAAGCACAGAAAAAATACGCCATATACTGTAAATGCTGAAAATAGTCGCAGCCACTGAAGCACAGAAAAAATACGCCATATAAATGCTGAAAATAGTCGCAGCCAGTGAAGCACAGAAAAAATATGCCATATAAATGCTGAAAATAGTCGCAGCCACTGAAGCACAGAAAAAATACAGGTCAACGTATGGCAGTTGTTTGAAGAACAGTAGATTACTAGCCAGCAAAGCTACCTAAGCTAAAATGTCCCTCAAATCCCTGCAGACTTCTGTCCCTCCAATACAGAGCAGTATCAAGCAGATTACTAGCCAGCAAACTTTCAACTGTCCCTGAAATCACTAACAGCTCTCTCCCTACACTAGCTCTTCCAAGGAGCACACACAGACAGAATGAAAAAATGCTGCAGGGCTTCAGTTTATATATGGAAGGGGAGTGGTCCAGGGGGTGTGGGGGTGGTCCAGGAGGGAGAGTTTCCTTATTGGCTGCCATGTATCGGCTGGTCTGGGGTGAGAGGGCAAAAAAAAGCGGCGACTATGCGCGAACCCAAAATGGCGAACGTCGCGCGACGTTCGCGAATATTCTGCGAGCGCGAACAGCGGATGTTCGCGCGAACAAGTTGGCGCGCGAACAGTTCGCGCCGTCCCTATTGGATATAATCGACAAGCTTAAATTAATGAAAAATAAAAAGAGAAAGTACTGTTTTAAAATAGGTCTACTTCTCAGCTTAGTCAAAAATGGTTTGACTAAATCTATGCTAAGGCAATACTAAAATAATGTTAATTTCTGTACTAACCTTACGTTTTTAGATATTCAGATTTCTAACTATACTGTAATGTACAACCTTCAAATGTGACTTTGTGTGGCTGAACCTAGTTAGTGTAACTTTTTGAATGTACTATTTTTTGTTATATGTGCTGGACTATATTTGCAATTTGAATGTATATAAAGGTTTCCTTTACATCGCCTCACCTTTCTCCTTTCAGAATTATAGAAATGAAGGTCTTTGCCCATACTAACAAGTTATACAACGTAGACTTTTACTTCTGAAGTCTGTTCTGTGTACATTAGGAGTGCTGTACCACCCAGAAAATGTCCAAGTGGAACCATATAAATGCTGATAGCTGCTTACCTAGGAAACCACAGAAAAGAATGTTCATGTTTGTATAAGTCATGTTTACTTATGATTAGCCTCAGATTTCACAAAAAAAGGCATTAGGAATGTAACTTTATCCATTTAGTTCAATAACAGCATCAACTTTCCAGACTTTGATGTTGTTGTTTAGGAAAATATTCGTGAATACATTCCATAGGTTCCTATGTTTATGTTACATCTTCTATCAGTTCAAAATGTTTAGAACCATGACATTTTTTTATGGAAAAGATCAAAGTTCATGTGGTTTAATAGTTCATACAATTTTTCTAAACACCAATGGAAAGATAACATAAGCCTTATAAAGAATAAAATAACATATCATATATCAAGTGAAACTAACACTACTAGGAGACACATTAATCAAGTCACAAAAATGTTAACACTGCCGACAACACAAAGGACAATAATTTCATGAAAATGTGACTTCAGATTTAAAACCACAGAGCATGCAAGTTAGTAAACTAAATTGTGTAGGCTATTATTGATTAACCCTCCTACCCTGAAGATTGTTTTGTTCCCTTTTGCATCTAAAAATACCTATGTATTTACATAGACTTAAAATGAGCCAATTGGTTTTGAGTCAATACTTTTTGGTTCTCTGTGAAGTCTGTGTGAGTATTAGTCTATCAATGAGATACTCTTAGGGAATTATTTATGTCTGAATGCCAAAAACATTAAAAAAAAATTAAGTTTTTTCCTATAAAATCCAAATTTTTTATGGAAAAAACCTTGAATTTATTGGTGTCAAATCCAAAAAATTTGTATGATTCAAATTATTACACAGTTTTATTGAGTTTTTCCCACACAAGAATTTTTCAGAAAAGGGATTGATGAATGAGGGGAAAAAATTAATGTAGATTATTTTATTGAAAATTATCAATTATAGTTTTTGGATTTTGATAAATAATCCCCGTAGTGTTCTGTGAACAGGATTAGATGAACAGAGAGTTCTTCAACAGGGTAAAGTCATATAGTTACATAGTTAAATTGGGTTGAAAAAAGACGAAGTCCATCAAGTTCAATCCCTCCAAATTAAAACCCAGCATATATATACACACACACCCCTACACTCTTTCACACAAACCATATATGCCCATAACTATACTAACTGTAGAGTTTAGTATCACAATAGCCTTTGATGTTATGTCTGTCCAAAAATCATCCAAGCCCCTTTTAAAAGCATCAACAAAATCAGCATCACAACAACAACCGGCAGTGCATTCCACAACCTCATTGTGAAGAACCACTGTGAAGTCCATTTATTGTTCACATGTTCAGACTCTGGGAGCAAACAGATACAAAACAAAATTAAAACAAAACCCTTGCCACACTAAGGCTCTGACTAATACACAGGGTATTTCCCTCTCTACTACTGCCCCCCTATTGGGATTACTGTCCAAAACACAAACATCCAACTCCTCAGAGTCACAGTACCTTCACAGAGTCATTTCCCTTTGGGAAAACAAACAACAGCCCATCACTCTGTTTCTCCCAGATCCCAAGTCTCAACCCTCTCAGCATGTAGCTCAGTCTCTCTCTGGGGCCCTCCTCTTTCTCTTGCAGCTAGCAGAATTAGACTGCTAATTATTCCCAAGGTGAGACTTCCTGGGGGAATAACCCATTATTTCCCACTGTACATATGGGAGTAAGAGATGATCCATGAGAAATATATCTCCCTTCAAACTGTTCTTCAGTTACCAGTTCTTAAGTAAATGTATGTTGCAATAATGCAAAAGTTATATGGAGACTCTTTTCTCATGGTCCTATGGTTCAATTTTAAAAAAAATTGGTTGTTAGAAACTGTTAGACAATGTTGTGGAGAGCTTACTTCATTTTTGTTGAATATTCTGTGGTTATACCAATGAATGCATAGAAATCCATAGAAATCCAATTAGATCAGCCAACAATGAATCCTCATGGTGCAGGTGAAGAGTTTGGGGAAACTTCCCAGAGCAACAGACAAAAAGGGTAATTTCTGTGCAAAGAGCATACAATGGACACAATCTGACATTTTCCCCCCACTTTCTTCAAATTGGTATTTTGGAGCACAGGGACCATTGGAGGTTTCCAAGAATACAATGCTGTTTGCATGGAGGGTGGAAGGGGGAAGGTATTAATGTAGTGTGTGTTCTCTTGCAGATTTTGAGAATAGAAATGTAGGTGTCTCCACTCCTATCCCCTACCCATCCTCTAGCTTGCACGTCATTGAATTAGTAAGTGGGGCTATTTTACCCCCTTGGTGCCATAGGTCTTTATTATAACTACCATGATGTTAAACCCACTTTATGCTCTACCACAGGTATAGAATGTAAGCTATTATCAACTTCTACCTCTGTGAAATAATTTACAAGCCCTACAAATCATGATTCATTGAATTTCTCTCTAGACATTGAATGCAAGTAACACATTAATTCATCTTTTACTACAATTTTTGATGACCTCTCTTTACAGTGAAAAGTAATTAAAATGTAATTATATCCCATGTTGCCTATAAAAAGTGTTAGGATATTCCTAGCTGCATGTGCCCCAGGGTAATAGAATATAATATGCCCAGTGTAACCTGCTGTTAAAACCAGCATCACTATCTGCAGAACATTTTGTGTAATAATGTCTCAAACCCCAAAGAGAAAACCCAATAAAATCTACCTTCTATTTGATGCTGCCTAATAAATGTAACTTCCCTTCACTTTCTATCAGTTCCTTATATGGACTATATTAAATCTCTTAAAGGTAATGCCCAGCTTTAAAGGTGTCTCTACTAAATGCCTCACATAACTTTAATTCTATAAATATATATAATTAAATTTCAAAAGTGGACCAGCACTCCCAGTTTCTCTTGCAAAAACAACTTTTTATTCAAACATCACTCTTGAGCACAAGAGTGATGTTTGAAAAAAAAAACACGGGAGAGAGTGCAGGTACCTATTGGACATTGGACCAAGGTGAAGTTTATTTGTCAACGTTTCGGTCCAGTCTGGACCTTTCTCAAGACATAA
>CM044434.1:154941036-154951579 GCA_024363595.1 Xenopus borealis
TATATATATATATATATATATATATATATATATATATATATATTTATTAATGAACCGTGTAACTTTGTCTAATAATGACTGATACATGAATTATTTTTTATTTAACCAGCAATCTGTTGTTCTCCCATGGCATAATAATCATATTAGCATTAATTTAGTGTTTGTTCTCTTGCAGTTAGATTTTGGGACATTTCTGTTGTTATTGAAAGGCATCCAATCCAATTTTTTTTGCAGAATAAAGAGTTCCTTTAAATGTTTTCTGAAAATAATCCCTAGCCAAATAACTGCAAGACTCTTCATTGCTCCTACTAATTATCCATTTCCATGATGGAAGGAACAATGATATATGAGAACTTAGGACACACATACAACCCATATTTATGTTCAAGGAAATGATTGCAAAATGCTATGTGAGAAGAAAAACATCAAATAATTAACATGATACAATGTGCAAAGTTTGCTAGTGGCCCCAAACTTTCAGGGTCAAATTATGACAAGACTAGTCAGGTTGAGATTTGAGGGGGAATTATTTCATATCCTGAATACTTCTCAAACTATAGCAGGGTGACTGTTACATAACAGTTTCTATATTTATATTTAACCTTGTTGGGTGGGTGAGGATCACGTGGGACTTTAACTCAAAATGTAAAGAAAATGCCTTTTTGAGGAGGGAAATAATAGTCTGGAGCAGCAAACAGCCAAACACAATTATCATGGTAATATATTAAAACTGTGGTTCAAGCCATAAATCGATCCAGAGACCCATGAATCGATCAAAGACCCTTAAAATCAAATCAAAATCTTCAAAATTGGTGGGTTGAAGTGCAATCCTTTGCTTATTTATATAGTGACAGTTTAAAGATTGTGGGTGTCATTATTACACACAAGTAGTGATGGGAGATCTCGTTTTTGACACAGGCGTCCATTTTGGATGCCAGCACCGGCGTCCGTTTCTATGCCGGCAATGGGTGCCGGCTTCAAAAATGTACGCCAGCATCAAAAACAAGACTACGGTGAAATTTCGCTGGCGTTTTGCGAATCACGGGAATTCACCGCAAATTTGTTGCAGGTGAATAAATTCATCCATCACTACAGACAAGCAAACTACATTCAGTTATATTATATGTCACTGATGTCACTTCATGCTTGGAATGCCCCCTATTTCTCACTGTGTCAACCTACCTGTGTCATTCAGAGGAAAATATTTAAATGAAGCCAAAAATATTGCTTTTTAAACATTATATAAGATTATAAAAGGATACCAGAATAAATTAGAAGACAGACGTTATGTTAGAAAATTAAAACACTACTCAAAAACACTAATGCCAATATATGAGTTAAACTCAGTTGAGATTTCAGATATATGAAATAATTAGAGTAACATGCATCAGTATATATACATTTATATACATTTAGGGGTAGATATATCATTGCTTGAATTTCAAATTGAAAAAATTGAAAAAAAGATTTTACAGCAATTCCATCAATCGAATCGGAAAAATTTAATTGATCGATTAACCGTTTGAATTGATTGATTTGAACGATTTTTTCGATCAATCGAATTTTTTTTATTCAATCATAAATAATGATACCCAATTCGGTAGCTTTGATCTGGCAAACTAAGTGGTAGAATAAAAATTTAAAGGGGAAGTACTTCGACCATCGACTAGTCGAATAAAATTAAATTAGAATATTCAGATTATTATTATTCAGAATTCAAAATTTGCCTAATTTGCATATTCGAAGATTTGAATTAAAATCTTTTTGAAATTCGATCAAACTTCGAATTCTTCATGTGAATTTAGTAAATCTGCCCCATCTTATTGGAGCCACACCCCAAACCTTTTACCAAGGGAGCAGAACACCATAGAAAGAAAAATTCGATACTCTAAAAGAATCCACCATTCAGACCTTTCTACCATGATGTTACTAAGGCTTAGCCTAGAGCCTTCCATTATTGGCCATTTTCATCTAGTTCTGCCTCCAATAATATCAATCCACAGACAATTCAAAGCTATTTAGCAGTTGCTACAGCTCATATCATTCAATAGTGATCAAGAGCTGTTCTTCAGCCTGGGAACTTTCATTTTGGCATACTATATTTTTCAAATATTATTGCCTTTATGCATTGTATTCCACCGTTTTAGGTTAGAGCACAGCACCCAGGTGACTTATCCGATTCCATTAGCCTGGGAGATAACAACCGGCAGAACAGATGGAGAAAAAATAACTGTTCATCATATAGTAGATATAGCTAGGACAGAAGGCCAAGATTCTAAAAAAAAAATAAAACAATACAAATACATTTGGACTTAAATTGAGTGAATAATTAAAATATGATGAAACATTTGCATCTCTGCCAGTCTGTTGTTTCATAAACTCTTGATGCCTTCTAAAGCTTGTTTTCTTATAATCAACTTCTCGAAATCCCTCCCATCTCCATCTGTTGGGAAGGCCAAAATCTATGATTATGATTTCCCTCCTACAGGCATGGCTGTCAGAGCCAACAGATACAGGACAGCTTTTGTTAGCAAGGTAGGCACAAACCATCTGCAAGTTTTAAAAATCAACTTTTTTTCAGACCAGTTTTTTTTAATTAATCTGTATGAGCATTTTTGCTGATTGGTTTACAAGATGATCTCCTCCCCCAACTAAAACAGGTATATTTGTGTCTCAGCATTCCCTCTAACACTTTTATCCAGAACCCTTAGCTAAAGACAAGTTCACAGAAACAGGTTAACACTGTTGTATCAGCTATTCAACAAGTGTTCACCCAAGATCTTAGGGTAGAACTCCACGGCCCATTTAGGTCCAATCCGACGCCACATGACAAAACACTGGCCTTAAGTCAGATGCACCGAAATTAAGGTAAGTTGTAGGAATGTCGGATGCAGTTGCAGCGTGCATCCAACAGCCATGTCCTGTCGGGTGCACGATGTGACTACATCCAACATTCCTACAACTTACCTAATCTTCAGAGCAACCAACTTGAGCATTTCGCTGCGTGGCATTGGATCAGACCTAAATTGCATATGGAGTTAGTCTAAATAACCTTCAGGTAGATGCTTCTAGTATGAAGGACAGCTTTAGCAATGGCTCTCCAGTGATATTTGTCAGCCCACTAAGAGGGTGCAGCCTTACAGTTTTTGAAACCACAACCTTAAATATGTAATAAAGCCATGCCTGTCGAGGACAATGTCAATTGTGGTAGTATTTGGACAAAGCTGGGATTGGCCAAGGTGAATCTGGGTATGGTCACAGTGAATTATAGTCATATCTAAAAATGTTCTGTTTATTTGATCAAATACACTGTAATCTTGCTGTATCAGCTATTTAACCATATCTTTATGAATATCTAGAATAAAACACTCATGTTCACCCCAGATCTTAGACATTTGACCATCAGGCTGATGCTTCCAGTATAAAGGGAAGCCTTGATGATTATCCCCCAGCCACTGCTCTATGTCCCTTAGAAATGGCATCCTTAAACTCTAAATATGAATTAAGAACAGTTCCATAGAGAGTTTAGTCTTGCAAAATTTGGACAAATCTGAGACTGGTCAAAGTAAAATCTGGAAGGGTAAAAGAGTCACCTCTAGAAATGCTAAGTACATTTTGGAATGTTGGCAGGTATGATTAATTTGGAATGTTTATATCTATGTACAAGAAAGATAACTGCAATTCTGCATGCTTTAGCTAAGGCATCATCTAAAGATAAAACAGAGAAACATCTGTGAAAATGGCATTTTGATTACTCTTTTGCCTGAGGAGATTTATGATGGCATCAAAGTGCATCGTAAAGTCTGATGGACGGGCAAAACAACCTTTTTTTCAAAAAAATAAAGACACTTAAAACACACACACACAAAATTGTTGTCAAGTTTCCAAGTCTTTTGATTTCAAACATTACCCTTAATCTCTCCAAATGGTGCTAGTGCTTCTAATGCGGAACATGCTCCATTATACCTTGCAATTGGCTCAGTCCTACCATTTATTCCTAATGAATTGGTATAATAAGGATTAGGTTTATAAGTGTCCTCCTTGTTCTATCTTCCTGTATGAATGTAAGTTCTACTCCACAAACAACTCTGATTTACCATTTATGTAACCTTTATATATCCATCTTTTTTTTCAAGTGTTAAATACATTTCTATGAAATGTTCCTTCAAAATCACCTACATTTTTCAATTATGTTATTATTATAATAATCCAAATCTAATTAAGTTTCCAAAAGTATGACACATGCATATATTGTTATGAACTCACGGAAAATCCTTTTGCTTGAAGTTGATCATGCCTCCAATACATTGGTTGCAATTTTTCACCAATGCAAAAAAATGCCAGTTTCACTCATCACTGATTATTTATATATGTTTAAAAACATGTAAAAATAATTTCATATAAGATCACAGGATGTTTTACTTAACATTTAACATTTCTTGCAATCTCCCATAGAAGTCACATTTCTAATTGGAAGACATATATTTAGGGGCAGATTTACTAAATTTGAAGGATTCGAAATACAATTGAATTTTAATGAATATTCAAATTTCAAATACCTTTTTTGGCCACTTCGACCATCGAATTTAAAAATGCGATGGTTTCGAATGATTCACATGATTCGAATAAAAATGTATTCAATCATTCGACCATTCAATGATGGAATTACTTGCCCTTTAAATTTTTATTTGAATCCCTAGTTCGCCAGATTAAACCTACCGAATTGCTGTATAACCCTATGGGAAGCTCCCATAGGGTTTTTTCAGCTTTTTAAGATCGAATAAAAAAAATTGGATCAAATGGTTAAAATTGTTAGAATTTTTACTATTCCATTGTTCGATTAGTCGAATACCATTAAAATCCTTCAAATTCAAATATTGAATTTGAAGGATTTTAATTATATTAAAACTCGATGGTCGAATTTGAGGGTTTTTTAACCCTCGAATTTGACCCTTGATAAATCTTCCCCTAAATAAATAGCATTCTTTAGAGAGAGTAAGACCCAAATATTTCCTCTTTTATAGTATAGGGGGTTAAAACATATCAGGCTGTGCACCTCATTACATAAAACTAGTGATGGATGAATGTATTCGCCAAGAGTGAATTTGTGGTGAATTCCCGCGTTTCACCGCCAGCCAATAAATTCACCATTGTGAAAAAAAAAATCAGATGCAGGTGCGTTGACATCCAAAAACCAACGCCTGCGTCCAAAAACGGACACCGGTGTCAAACAAGAAGACTTCAGCGTCATTTGCAAATTTTACGCCATTTCGTGAATTTCGTTAATTTTTCGGCGAAACTGACAAATTTGCCCATCACTACATAAAACATGTTTATAATCGCTCAATGCATAAACATTTTAACAAGCTTCATCCCATTTACCAGGGGTAATTATAGGGGGGGGGGGAAACATATTCAATGAGCTACCTAGCTCACAAGTCCATCATTAAAGTCCTTTAGTGTCACTCCCTGTGATTTTAGCTTCAGCAAGAAAAGATTTATCACCAAAATATAAATAATGTTCTTCTCATTAATACACTGGTTGACCTGACTGTGTTCCCCTGTCTAGGTTAAAAAAACAGAGGCTCTGCGTTGTTGTGTTTGCACATAATGGGGTGCACAGACTTCTAACTATGGAAACATATGACATGAATGTGTTCAGTTTTAGCGTGTTAGGCATAAATAAGACTACTGCTACTTCCCCAAGACATGTCCATATATTTTATTCTTTATAAGATAATTAAGAGTCATATAAAATGTAGATAACTAGGTTAATTGCGTTTTATAACAATTGTGGTATGTCATCAATAGTCCAGCTCTACATAAAAAGTACAAAGCAGTCCATACTAAATGAAATGTGTATACACAATAAGCCTTCTGCCAATAAATATTTGTTTACAACGTAAAGGAACCTAACCTTTCCATCATGTATTATTTGTATAAAAAAGAAAAGATTGGAGACTTAAGATAGGAATAACACCATCAAAAAATTATGACAATACTTAAAGTGAAAGTACTGTAGTACTAAAATACAAGGTGGGGTAGTAAAATGTGCTTTTCTTGATGTGGTACACAGCAACTATCAAAATATAGGGGTTCACTTTGCTATGGGTTACTAGCACTTGAATAACTATAATAATTCAGCCTTAGAAATGCTTCAATCAGTGTAAATAGTAAATATAGGGGTTATACTGTATGTGTAGTAATAAGTTAAATCAACTGGACTTGCTGTGTTTTTCTTGAAGACTTTCACCAGTCATCCAACTGGCTTTCTCAATTCAGAATTGAGAAAGCCAGTCATGAACGAGAATCTTCATAAACATATAGGGGCTCTACTTTTTTTATCAGGATTTGCACCTCATAGGAATTTAAGCTTCCATGTTGTTTCCTCATCTGGGTCATGTTCTTCACCGCTAAGGCAGTGTTTCTTAATCCTATAGGGACAAACTTAGGTGAGAAACCATTGCTAGATGTACTTATTTTGCATTGATAAACTTCAAGACAAGGGCTGCAGTTCTGCATTGAAGATATGATGACCATCCAAACTCTAATTAATCTACTGGGTTTTATCATCTACTTACTCCTTTTTGCATGGAGGAGACATGGAGAGAGAGATCATCTATAACATATGTTGACTATAGAAATCTCAAACAACTAAATGTCATAAGTGACCAAAAAATGTCCTGTCATTACAAAACGCTGTAACTTAATGATAACATTATGTTTTTAAGGTGTTTGTTTTAGTTCCATAATGGAAAGGTTATGAGATGTAGTACTAACAAGTTTTACATCTATGTCAAACACACATAGCAAGAACATTGATGGACTTTCATAAATTATGTCAACCACTAGGACTATCTGAAAATCCAAATTAATTACAAATTGTATTGAAAATATTAATGATACTCAAAATTAAGTTGTTGAAGACCAAAGAGTAATAAAATGGCATAAATTACGGTTTGCCTTTAGGCAACACTAACACCTCCAGGTCTTCATCACAATTTGAAACCACCTTATTGATTCTGGTAGAACTTCAATCAGGGACCTCCATAGGTTAATAGCAAACTCTTTGTGAGGGCTCAAATGGAAATGCCCTAATTAATAATTTCACTCCCATTTTATTATGCAAAAGTTTATGCTACCGAAATCAAAGGTATTTCCCTCTGATCATAACTGTTTCTCTTTTTTTGTAATGGAATATAGGAGCATTAAATAAAAAAGCTCATAATCATACTTGCCGCTTCCATGGCACGGTTCAGTGTCTATCCTCTGGAACTCATTAAGAGGGTATTATGTACGGCAAATTAAAATGCAGGGCCTAGCATCTACAGACAAAAGGATGACAAAGCTTCTCAAATGTATGCTGTGAACTTCTCATTAACTCAGATATAAACGCCTTTGTCATCTCAAATCAGTCTGCTGGCTCTCTAGGGTATTTCAGTATGCAAAAAAACGAAAGACCAAAGGTAAGGGATACATATTACAGCATAATTCAATTTAAGCACAGGAATATAACCCTTTTTTATTTGTCTGCCAGATTTAATAAGGAGGGAGGAAAAGGTGTAAGGGTAATATTAGATGACAAATTTTACATGCGTTCATGGAACACAATTACAAGTTCATGAAAAATGGTCCTACTGGTATACGTTTTCAAAGTGAAGAAGCCTCCTAACTAAAATGGGAAATGGCAAAATTGTTTCAAAGTGATGCCCCAACACTCCCACAATATGGGGTCCTGCACAAAGCCCCATGTCATCCATACAATTGCAGTATTGTCACCCATCCCCAATGATCGGAACTCCATTTGTCATATTGGAAGAAATCATTTCAGACCAGAGAACATAGTCTTCCTTGAACCCTATTTAGTCCCTTCTATGTTTTTAACTGTACTTTGAAATAAAATATAAGCCATGTTGCAACCACCACCCATTTATATTGCCCATTCTAAAAACATAGGTGGAAAAATGCAAAAAATACCAGAAGGGACAAATTAAAGGCCATACACAATGGGTGGGCAATATCAGGCTAATCTGATAGGGCCAAATGACAGGATTACAATGAAGGGAATAGGCACCAATGGGACAAGAACTGTATTAACTAGCCAATGCAGTCTATGATCAGACAGGAAATTCTAACTAGCCAGACCTGTATTGGGGCAATTTTTGGCCAGATATTGGTCAGGGAGGTCCAAACATGGCCAAATAAGATGGCAAATTATTCTAAAGGACCCACAATGGCAGTTTAAATCTGCCCATGAATCTTTAGAATTCAGACAATTAAGAAGCTGAAAAGGGGAGGTATAGGGGATTGCAATCTATACATACTGTATGTTTTGCAGGCTTGTATTTTGGTATTGGGGCTTTATGTGCCTTTTGTTGACTAACCTCAACAACTTGTGTATAACATAAAATAATTAAATTAAAGCAAAATTATGCTAAACAATTACAATTTCATTACACATAAGACTGTATCCAATGTAATTTTATCCAAGTGTTTTATTGGGTTGGACTCCAATAAACTGAAAAACAAATTTGGCTTGACTTGGATTAAGAAATAATTAGCTTTACATACATTTTATGTTAAACGAAAAAAAGGAAAATCTGCAGCCATAGTCAATGTGTTGCCAAGGTTGCTTATTCTTGTGGACTGGATTGTTTTGTTCTGAGGACAATGATTATTTTTCTTCGGCAAACTTTAACTGTTTGGAAAGTTTTTCAGGCTGTATCCTTGTGTGCTGTTTGAAAGCCCATCTACTGTTAGATACATGGCTGTTATATCGTCTCATACTTCAGGGATCATTATATGCTTCGCTTAACAACATCTATGGAATGCTAAGTTGTCTCAGTGTTTGAATGACTGCATGTAGAAAGTACTTCCCAGACTTTATTACAACAGAAGACAGAATTACAATGAAGAAGAAAATCTCCACGATGAGAAATGTGACCTAAAAGAAGATGTTGATAGCATGAGTAAGTAGCACAGAGCAAAATATGTACATGCCAGGAATACCAGAGCACTAAACAAGAAATAGCAACATAAAATGTGTATTAATAGGTCACTGGGCCAACACTCACCACCATGCCAGGACACCTTGTATACAGTCTACAAGTAGGCAAAATGGATGGATGAGATTTGCATATCAACCTTTGTTCATCTATTATTAATCTAGGTAGAATTCTCTCGCTGAATCAGTTGTACAGGCTGATACATTAGATAACTTTAAGAAGGGGTTGGATGGCTTTTAGCAAGTTAGGGAATACAGGATTATGGAAGATAGCTCATAGTACAAGTTGATCCAGGGACTGCTCCCATTGCCATCTTGGAGTCAGGAAGGAATTTTTTCCCCTCTGAGGCCAATTAGAAAGACTTCAAACAAGGTTTTTTGCCTTCCTCTGGATCAAAGTTAGGCAGGTTATAGGTATACTTAAAAGGTTGAACTTGATGGATTTTTTCAACCTAACTTACTATGTAGTTAAAAACTTTGTTTATCCTGACAAATGAAAAAAGGAGAGTAAAATGGTTAGATCGGACTTGTCCATGTTTTATTTAAGTATATATAATTTATATACAGGTATGATCATATTGCTTGAGAGAAGTGTTTTTTTGGATAGCAATCTTACACATGGCATAGAATAAACAGCTGGCATGGAATGCAGGACCTACAGTACTGGTTTTAGGGTCTTTTTATGTGAGCATTGCCTGCTCTACGTTCTGTGCCTCTTAAAGTGTTAAACATTAAAAAATCCAATAGGTTGGCTATTACTACTGGTACTACTTTAGTAAAAATTAAGTGCAAAGTAGAAGAAGTCATTTACTAGCCCCATGAATACATGTATGGCCTGGGCTTGGCAGCACAGTATTCATGAGGGTTGGCCATGGAGTTGCACATAGTTAATTTTTCACTTCTGCCCATGGTAATGGAAATGACCACTACTGTCTTATTATTCTAATAATAATAATTGTTATTATTAATAATAATATTAATAAAGACAATTCTTGGGCAGCGCTACGAAATATGTTGGCGCTATAGAAATACATGTTAATAAATAAATAAATTGGGCGGCTTTTAGCTATGGTTCTGTGATGTACACAGTCATATTGGGGAACACAGGTTTCCAAGTGATCCATGTGCTACTGTATACCTGGGAGTGAGAATGAATATCTCAGGAGAGCCTCAGAAACTAGACGTTCATAACATATGCCACAATATGGATATGCAGCAAAATACCCCAGTTCCTAGCAGCCCCAGGTAAATCCCTAATAGATCCCATACTTGTATGCATAATATTCCTCATAAGTCAGTATATAATGTACAAAAAATATGCTCTTTTACCTAATCATGTCCCATAATAACAAACAGAACATTCTGTTACTAGCATTAGCAGGAAGAGATCCCATCTGCAGACACAGAACAATACTACGCCATAAATACTTTTCATTTAAGTCCATTTTTGTTGGCAAAGAAGAATTTATAAAGACTCCACAAAATAATGATAATAATATAGGGACTTTTAGAGAAAGCCTAAATAACCACAATGAAGCA
>CM044434.1:154974616-154985739 GCA_024363595.1 Xenopus borealis
CTATGCTGCATAAAGAAAGAGGCACTCATTTAGCTTTGAACATAATTATGCAAAGGTTTTGCTTAGACAATTCATTAATACTATTCTGGGAATGCATTAATCAAGCTCATAGCCCTTAGAAAAGTACTCAGTCAGGCAGTGATATTAAAATAAATAAGCCACAACATAAGCCACGGTGCTTAAAAATATCTTATGCCACCAATTTGTACTGATAGATTCTATTCACTAACATGAGATAAATCATCCCGAAGCACAATAGCAAGACATGCGTATGGTGAAACCCTCATTAGGTGCTGTAATTACATAGAAGAAGCCCACTGCCGGCGCTTACTGTAAATTCTTGGCAACGAGAGGAGGGAATCAATAGAGCCTTTGAAACAAAGCAATGAAACCGGCAGAAAGCTGTTTTCCCATTAGATTGTTGTATAAATGAATTACAGGTCATTTACTAGAAAATGAATATTGACAGTGTCAGGTCTCTGTGAGAACGAATGAATGTTTTTAAAAAGCAACCCAGGGTAATTTGAAGATAACAATGAGGACAAAGAGGCATCACGCCATGTTGCGGGAATTCCATTTCTGATTAATAGATAAAGGAAAAGCAAGCATAAAAAAAAGATATCCTAGCCTACACCCCTTGTTCTCCACAATAGTACATCACATTCTCAATGTGGCTAATAGAATTACATTCATACACATGGACAGAACAGAGGGCGATCTACTGTATGTGTTTCTTTATATCACTGTTACTATTTATGTAAAATTTTACCAAGAACTCCAATAATTACTTTAGCTGGATATTTAAGAGTTATCATATATTGTTAGCACAGGTATGGGACATGTTATCCAGAATATGTCAGGCAATGAAGTGGTTAAGCTCAGCGCTGCAGTTAAAATAATCTCTCTGTGCAGCACCACGGTAAAATGTGGATCCACTTGTTCCACGATAAGAAAAAAGTCAGCAAGGGTGGTGCGCTCCGCTTATTTAGGGGTATTCCAAGTTTCCTAAAAAGAAATAGGCTATATAGTGTAGTAAGCCCGAACTTCAATACATAGGTATAAGGAGTTAATCCTACTCACATATGGCCGGTTTTAAAGAGTGCCATATGTAGGATTACATAGGATTAACTCCTTATACCTATGTATTGAAGTTCGGGCTTACTACACTATATAGCCTATTTCTTTTTAGGAAACTTGGAATACCCCTAAATAAGCGGAGCGCACCACCCTTGCTGACTTTCATGTTATCCATAATGCTCGGGACCTGGGTTTTTTTGGATAACTGATCTTTCCATAATTTGGATCAATGTACCTAAAATCTACTAGAAAATCATGTAAACATGAAATAAACCCAATAGGCTGGTTCTGCTTCCAATAAGGGTTAATTATTTCTTAGTTGGGATCAAGTACAAGCTACTGTTTTATTATTACACAGAAAAAAGACATTTTTATACATTTGGATTATTTGGATAACATTGAGTCGATGGGAGAAGGCCATTCTGTTATTTGGAGCTTTATGAATAATGGGTTTCTGGATAATGGATCCCATATATATGTATTCAGCCTTAATTAAGACTTTTATTTTACATTACCAGCACGTAGGTGCCACCAGACAAATAGGTTGCAAGTTCAACATTTTCATGAATGTAGACATTTAACTGAATAAACTGTGGTTGACGGTTCACCCATCACAGCGCTACCCACCATAAAACTAGAAGTGGTGTCATCATAATGTCATCAGAAGTTATATTAACTGAGGGTTGAAGGAAGGCACATAGGGAGTCATCAGAAGTTATATTAACTGATGGTTGAAGGAAGGCACATAGGGAGTCATCAGAAGTTATATTAACTGATGGTTGAAGGAAGGCACATAGGGAGGTGAAGAAACCTATTTTGAGACCTGGCTGTAACAAACAGTGTTACCACCTATTCCTCAATGGCCATATAGTTATGTCAGGGTGGTGGGACAAATGATATTGGGGCGGAGGGAAAACTTTGACATGATATCTTCAGCAGTCCGCCCTAAAAGGCCTTAGTAAGACACACATAACCCATCAAATAGAGTTAGCCTGAATTTATCTAGAAAAGTCACATCGCATACCTCTCAACTAGATCCAGAGCCAGGTCTAAAATAATCCTCATCAAGGGAAAAACCTCTTGCCTGTGGATTACCAGCTATGGAACTGGCAGAGCCAAAATTATCCAATAATCAATACAAGCACAAGAATGATGAAAGGAGTGGCAAAGCAGACCTTTTTACCCATAAAGAGGATCACCAGAGGCCACCCCTTCAGACTAGAAGAAAAGGACTTTCATTTAAAGGAACAGAGTAGGTGGTTCTTCACAGTGAGGACAGTGAGCTTGTGGAATGCACTGCCGGGTGATGTTGTGATGCTCATTCTGTTGATGCTTTCAAAAGGGACTTGGATGATTTTTTTGGACAGACATAATATCAAAGGCTATTTTGATACTAAACTCTACAGTTAGTATAGCTATGGGCATATATGGTTTGTGTGAAAGAGTGGAGGGGTGTGTGTATGGATGCTGGGTTTTTATTTGGAGGGGTTGAACTTGATGTCTTTTTTCAACCCAATTTAACTATGTAACTATGTAACTTACAAACCAAGGGCAATGTATGACCAGACTAATTAAATCTGATATTGAAGAAGAATGTTGAGGTCAGACCTATGGATTAAAGAAAATGTAGCATCAACAAGTGAACACACAAATACCTGCACCTAGCACCTCCAATATCAACAACCCATATCCACTGTATATATTGTTGTAGTTTTTGGGGATAAACGCCTTCTCTTTAAGTAGTGAAACTGCACAGTGTCGAAATACAAGTGTTTGTTATTTTTGCCATTAAATGTGATATATCAGTATCCAAAAACGGGAAGGGACCAGCTGATACTAATTACAGCATGACCGCAAATTTCTAAAGTGATTTTCAAGATGTAGTAACTTCTCTTATTAACTTGAGTTTTAAGGTAAACTATAAACAGGCCAAAAGGAGGTCATATGGGCTTTCTATCCACAATGAAATCAGAGAAGAGAAAATATCATGGAGTAATTGGAACAGAGTGTTTTGTACAATGGTGCAAATGTAGTAAAAATAAAAACACATTTGGGTTACTTCAGGGTTGGGGTCACAGCACTGGGGAACCATGAGAATAAACAATGTGCAGCCATGACATCCTCTGGCTGTTGCTCAGCTACAACTAAAGTATACCATAGACAGACGCTGGAAGTTGCAGTGCAACAATAGCTAGAGGGTTACAGATTAGACATAATGAATGTTAGCATTCATCTTGTCAACACACAAGATGAACGCTAACATTCAGGATGTCCAACACACAGACCTGGACCACCACCTGGAGCCGCTACCCACATTTTACCCGCAAGGGCGTAACTACAGAGGAAGCAGACCCTGAGGTTGCAGAGGGCCTAGGAGGTAGAGGGGCCCCATGATGCCCTAACTCAGTGATCCTCAAACTTGGCCCTCCAGCTGTTAAGGAACTACAAGTCCCACAATGCAATGAAGGAGTTTGACAGCCACAGTCAGGCAAATGCATTGTGGGACTTGTAGTTCCTTAACAGCTGGAGGGCCAAGTTTGAGGATCACTGCCCTAACTCATGTACGATTTCAATACTGGTAAAATCAGGTGTAATTTGCTGGGCGTAATATGACATGACTAGTGATGGGCGAATTTATTCGCCAGGGGCGAATTCGCAGCGAATTCCCGTGATTTGCCGCTGGCGAATAAATTCGCGAAACACCAGCAAAAATTTGCCGCCAAAAAATTTGCACAAAAAATGATTTTTTGACGCGTTTTGACGCGACGAAAACGACGCGACGCGTCGGAAACGTCGCGTCGCGATTGGCGCGACGCGCGTCAAAAACTACGCACGACTCGTTTCGCGAATTTTTTCGCCAATTTGCGAATTTCTCGGGAAATTCACAAATTTTTCGGCGAAGCGAAACGCGTGAGATTCACCCATCACTAGACATGACCAAGACGTCCCTTAGAAAAAAAAAACCCAAAGTTGGTTGTTGCCTCTGCACCTGCCACAACCTAAGCCACCATAATTTGTAAATTGTCACTTTATGAACTTGTAACATTATCAGAGGGCAGTCGGAAGGCAGAAATGAAGAAGGAGAAACTAATATTAAAGGGGTGGTTCACCTTTACGGTAAATTTTATTATGTTATAGAATGGCCAATTCTAAGCAACTTTTCAATTGGTTTTTATTATTTATTTGTTATAGTTTTATAGTTATTTGTCTTTTCGTCTGATTCTTTGCAATCTACTTTTTATTGCTGATCCTTCTATTTAGACTCTCTACTATTCACATTCCAGTCTCTTATTCAAATCAATGCATGGTTGCTAGGGTAATTTGGGCCCTAGTTACAAGACTGCTTAAAATGCAAATTGAAGAGCTGCTGAATAAAAAGCGAAATAACTCAAAAACCGTAAATAATAAAAAATGAAAACAAATTGCAAATTATCTCAGAATGTCGCTCTCTACATCATACTAAAAGTTATCTCAAAGGTGAACAACCCCTTTAAGACCCCTAACCAACAGACTTGTTGACATTCACCCCAACCATCCACTCCCCACTGCAATATTGAAAATATCCAACAAACTGACTCTAATATATATATATCATTTGGACTTTTTTTCCTCACTAAGCTAAACTGCTGCAAAGAGAACATTAGAAATATAATCTTATAACAGAAGGAGCTGCCTATTCCCTCTAAAATTGTGGTCGCTATTAATTCCAGAGATTTCTGCATCACAGGGACCAAGTCACAAAATGTTAAAGAAAGAAAAAAAAAAATCAATGCTTTTATATTCCCTTTCTTCTCTGAACCTTTCACCCCCTCCATACAGTAACCCAGCAGGCACATTTGATGCAGCAACTGCATTATTTGAAGTCTGGATAAAGATAGCTTCAAGGAACAGAATAATCCTTCGTTACTGACTATCTGACCAGACAATGTTCTATAGACTTTGCCTATGTTTAATCATTTCTAAAATGTACGGCCCTATTGTGCTACTCCTTGTATCGTCTCTTGTTCCTAAAGAAAGAGCGAAAACGAGGGAAAAAACCCTTTGTTTGGACTAGCATTCTTCTGCTTTCTGTAGATAGATTTTTAGTGGCAGGTGACAGGGTGATACACCCAGTGATGTTGATTTCACAAATAATCCAATTATGATGGAATTACTCTTTTTAGCCCTGTTTCAGAATGAACCCCATACTTGTCTACATTCCACATTTTGTTTCATCAAATTTTAGAGCTTAACATAATATCGTAAAATTCTCTGTACAATGGTTTAAGGTTTTTTTTTTGTTCAAAGTAGCAGAATAACCAGTTTCTGTTTCTAAGTAATAATTCCCTGCTGCTTTAGGATCAAGTCGGAGAGCTGAATACATTTTCTTAAAATTTAATTCAAAAAGATGGTTCTTTTCAGTTTTATGACGAGCTGCAAAGCTCACTCATTGGATTTCAATTAACCGTCTGATTTTGTGCATCAGGCAATAGGCACAGAATCATTTTATTGCTGTAACATTCACATATATGCATTAATTGTTGAGTTTTCTCTAAAAGCCAATAATTTGTGTTTCTTTAATCTATCAGTCCCCAGTAACTCCAGTAAACATTGCAGTGCCAACTTTGTAGGCAGAATAATTTTTATAAAGCACTTCCCAAAACAATAAGAAAATTGTATTTCCCATTCCACTGTATTCAAATGATACTCCATTACATACCCATTGCTTAAACAACTATTGTGTATAATTATGATCCAATGTATAAATATACAATATAAACCACTCTACCCAACCACTTAGAACAAGATGGAAATTATATGATTCAACAACTGCATAATGTCAGGTATAAAATGTTCTTTTTTTGGGACTATACAAGTTATATCAGATATTTCCTGACCTTCTCCAAAACAAACTCTCTTATGTTTATTCAGTGTTTATAGAGTGGAAAACTAATCACAAAGAATTATCATATTTAGACTTCTGTTTCTTAGAGCACAGGAAGAGGGAAGGGACAGAAGCATGTTCTGGCTTAACCAGAAGTCTTTGGTTTCTTCCCTTATTATATGTGGTTAAAAAGTCTGGTGTAAAGTCTGGCAAATGCTTGTTCTGGTGAACTATGTTTGGTCACGTTCAGTTTGGTCACCTGAAGAAGCTTTACATCTATTGTGGTTGGTAAAAAGTTTGGCATTCTACATTCTAAATGTTGGCATCAACTGGCAATTTGCTGGTCTTTACATCTTGGGTGGTTACTAGCTGAAAACCAAAGATTATACCAAACTTTAAAAAGTATGAAATAAAAAATGTTGAATGATGAAACGATAAAAGTCTGAATAGATTAAAAATTGTCCAATAAGATCAGTGAAGTCCCCACTGACTTCTATAGGACCTTGACAACTTTTACTTGGCTAATTTTTGTATCAGAGCTTTTTGTGGGTTTTCAGTCTCAAATTTTGAGACCTTCTAAGAAATAAAATGGAAATTAAACAATTAGTAAAAACCCCCACCAAAAAATCTAATGAGGGGGCCAGGCATCAACAGTACTCCTCCCCTGCCCCCCATGCTATGCTATTTTCATGGTAAAAGACGGGTCAGGGAAGGGGGCTATGATACAGCAGACCAGGCAGTCAGGGCCCCTCATATACAGTATATGAAGAAGTAAAATCAAGCCAATCCAAGGTAGTTCAATTAATCTTGATATAGAGGGTTGAACTGCTCTATCTGGGCACCGAAGGATTTCCAGGTCAGCCCCAGCCCTTGGTGATTATAGCCCAGATCAGTTCCCATGAACCCTATTTTATCTCAGGCATCGCCCTAGATAACACTTACTGTAGGTGTATATAATGATAAATATTATGAGAGTGGAGGTCAAGTTCTCTGATGGGCCCTAGAAGGCCCACTCCAACACTGATTGTGCACTGTAGAAATTATCCCTCTGCTACAGTCTAAAAAAGTTGCTCCTCAGGTTTGGTCCAATCTGCTTCCTTCCTTGCCTACAAAGTAGTATGGATATATGGATTTTCCTTATAACTGAGGGATTCTCTTTAAGACAGAAAGAATATTTTACTTAAAAAAAAAGTTGTTGCTTTCAAACCATAAGCATAAAACTATCAGGAATAATTAGAAGTGTTAAGCATTTTCCTATATCGCTGAAATATTTCACCTTGATGTCTTGGTGTGAATAACTTCAACCAAAAGATCAGCTAGCATTAAAATGATGTCTCACTGATTTTCCATGCAATCATTTCAATGTCCATATAGGCTAAGAAGCAGGGAGCTAATTAAATAATGAATTGGCAACATCTTACAATGGAATACAAAATGGAATACATTGGAATACAAAAGAGCAGTAAATCATTCATTCGCCAAGCACAAAGTGAGCCATGCAGATCTCCATTTATTTTTAATAATGTTGGTTGTCACTTTTATATGAGAACAGGAAGGGAACCCACACAATCAATAGTTCCTAGAGATAAAAGAAGACGCTTATGGGGTTTTATCTTTAATGAAGCAGGGGAGATGTTTTCCATCAGGACCAAAGTCATCTTGGTATTTTCTTCCATGTTTCTTTATTGCATTCCCTTATGCATATGTATAATATAGTTATATGGCCCCTTCATACTACAGTTTTATTTATCTTCCAAGAACAAAGGTGTAGAAGCATTATTCCATACACTCTTGTAGTTAGACCCCAAAGATGCTTTGGAGAAGTTATCATACTTGTGTTTTTTGGCATGTTTCTACATTAAACCAAACACACATACTTTTAAGACAATACACCTATACAAATATATTATTCATGATATCAAGGAAATTTACAAGCAGCTTCATTGTACGTTCTACAACCAAACTACAGCTCTCTCAAAAACAGCTATGGACCATCATACAGTAAAAGGATGTATATACCAGGGCAGGCAATACATCAGGGAAACATGGATTGATGATGAACACCCGGCTGATAGAAAGCCATCAAAAATGCTATACTCTAGAATAAGAGACAAGAGAAAAAATCTAATCTTCGATAAATGACAGACGTCCAGTTGTACAATGTGGAAAGCCACAGTCTTGTCAAGTGTTTGAAGGGAAACATCAAATGCATCAAGAGGGTTTTCTTGTAAAACATCTGGTTCAATGTTCTGTCTGTGTCCTCTATTCTTGCAGAATTTTGGCTGTGATGCATCACTTAGCAGGTGTAGCCCATAATAGCTGTGTTCCAAAGTAAAGGTATCAATTACCTTATTTTATCTACCACAGAAAATTCCAGAGTAAATAATTTCAAACAGATGTGTTGTGTTTGGCATGTCCTCAAGGTAGGTTGAAAAACAGAAGGTGATACTTGATTGAAATTTCCATCAGAGCTTATGGATGCATCTGATGCATCTGGCACACATTGTACATAATTTGTTCCTCCCTAAACAGTAACCTGATCAAGTCTTCACATGTGACCATTTATCCTTGGCATAACTTCAACACGTGCCCCTGCAGCCTTCACATGCTAGTAACATAGTACTATAGGAAATTAGGTTGAAAAAAGACACATGTCCATCAAGTTCAACCTTAGGTTTGAAAATAACCTGTCCAACTGCTGGCTGATCTAGAGGAAGGCAAATATCCCCATTTGAAGCCTCTCCAATTTGACTCAGACGACGAAAAATGTTCTTCCTGATTCCAAGATGGCAATAGGACTAGTCCCTGGATAATTTTGAACTTGATCAACTTGGTCTTCCACCGCTGTCATGTATGCTGATTACTGCCATTGTGCTGCCTTACAGTCTCTTATTTTGCTGTTCATCCCTGCCCTACAAGCTATGGCTGGTTCAGTTCATGGTTGGAAACCTCTTCTTCCTATGCCAAACTTGTATTTCTCTAATTTTGATCTGTCTAAAGGGGCTATATACAGGGCATTCCATGTGTGTGTTGGAAGAACATTGGCTCATATTTGTGTACAAAATGATTGGTTGCTTGAGGGATCTTTTGGGAAGTTTAGGGAAATCCCTTTGATAGAAGACCACATTGAGCTGTTGACGTGGTCCTCTCCTAACTTACTACATTGGCAAGAAAACAAAAGATCTGTAAATCAAGACGATCAGAAAGATATTTAAGGACACTAAACTGTCCCTACACATGACAGCAGAATATGTGCAACCATCAACATAGCCTTTAAGCAGAAGTCTCTGAAGCCCTAGTTACATTCTGTTATTGAGATTGAGAAGTTTTAGGGATTTGCTGAGTAAAGCTGGCCATAAACGCAAAGAGGTAAGTTTCATATTACCCCCCAATATATCCCTGCCGTTAGTGGCATATCGGGGAAGATCAGCTCATTTGGCACCAAGCGAGCAGATCTTCCCCAATATGGCACTAACGGCACGGCTATATTGGGGGTTATCCGAATAATCAGCCCTATGGCTGAACGATCGGATTATGATGAGGCAATGGGCTCTGACGGGTTAGTCAGGAGAAAATCAAACCTTCCCAGTCGATATCGCGGCCAGATATTGATCAGGGAAAAACTGTCCGAAGCCATCATACACAGGTAGATAAGATGTCAAATTGGTCAAAACGACCAATATCAAAAGCTTTATCTGCCCGTTTATGGCCAGCTTAAGAAGAAACCTCCAATGTCAAAGCTACAATAAACAATCCCCTGCTCATTGTGAAGTGTAAGTAACATTCTGAACAACAGGTGCCTTTGCGGTGACTGTTCAATTTTCAGCAATAGCTGAAGCAGATAAAACATAAATAGCAATTCAATCATGATCACAGCACCAAATCAAATACACAGGCTGAAGCCTAAGCCCATGTCAAAGAAATGTTATTTCTTCCTTGAAATGATCTCTCCCATCCCTTCCCTCTGTTTCCATCTCATTGCCTGGTGCATTTTCTCTTATAAAATGAGATAAGCGCAACTGAGTTAGTCACTAAAAAGGAAAAGAACAGCTTGAGAACAAATCCATTTTACAATTTTTAACCATGGAATTTTAAAAGATAATCTTCCGGCAGTGTTTAGATTTTACAGTAAAAAAGAGCGTTCCATCTCACTAGTAGAGAGCATAAAGTAAAAACACAATGAAGCCAACGGCAACAGTCTAATAAGAAGAAATAAATTATAGGTACAGTATGTGACAAGCCCTAGTCTACAGACTCACCTTTTCTGGAAAAAAACTAAATAAAGTATACATATTTATAGTTAAGACTACAGCTACAGCTACCACACAACTCTGCCTGAAGTTTTGTCTTAACTGTATTCTCCATTGGTAGGGTAGAGTTCTTCTTGAGTGGTGGTGCTTAGCTTTTAAAAGCAGGAGGCACCACAAAGTTCAGATAGCAGCATCTCCTATCTACCACCTACAGGCTGAATATACAGTAAGTATTATTGATTGATGCATAACTATGTTGCAACTGAATACAGAGGGCAAGGCTATGACACTGTGGGTGGAATGAGGGCATTTA
Organism: Xenopus borealis; assembly: GCA_024363595.1. NCBI lineage: Eukaryota > Metazoa > Chordata > Amphibia > Anura > Pipidae > Xenopus > Xenopus borealis. Next base: position 154,985,121 of record CM044434.1, read on the forward strand.
GGGAAGGGACGAGATGTTTAGGAGCAGAGCGGGTGATGTCCCAGATGGACATTGGTAGATGTGTTTTAGCTCACTGAAACCCAGGCAGGAAAGGCTGAATTGCACAGGATGAAGAAAAAAACAAGGTGGCAACACTAATATCCTCTTAACTTCTGGAATCTCCTGTATTTATACCCACGAGTTGGAAAATCAAGGGACACTGGGTCCATTCTTATTCTGCAACTCAGGACTTCCATAATAGAAATCCCTGGGAGATATGAACTAGATCAATACAGATATGAACTAGAATCAGACAGTATTGCAGTGCCATTTAATACTATTTTCCACTATGACAGAAACCTGGGGTTTTCTGGAAAACAAAGCTTTCTCTTATGTACAGATGCATTGAGCCCATGATTTGTGCAACAGCACTTTCACGGAGACATGAGGTGTTTGTTACACACTTCTATTATTTTCTGCAAATCACTTGATTAAAATATCCTTATTTTTCCTTTGCGGACAGACATAGCATTAATGGTAATTAATGGTCGAGAGAGTATTTCAGGAGCGCATACCCTAAAGCCTGGACACTGTTCCCTTGGATAAAATCACAATAGGTTCCCACGGCTTTACAATAAAA
>CM044434.1:155051268-155062678 GCA_024363595.1 Xenopus borealis
AAATTGTTCTGTGGATTCACCATTAGGTTGTCCATTACGTTGTCACAAGGGGGATCACAGGCAATGTTGTTTTTGGCACTCCCCAAGTGAAACCCTTTGGACTCCACCAATGTGTGCTATTTGACGTCAAAGACAATAACCTGCAGCCAGTAGTACAAGGTTCCATTATCCAGAAACATCCAGATTACAGGAAGACCATCTCCCACAGACTGAAATTTAGTCAAATAATTAAAATTTATAATAATGATTTCCTTTTTTTTCTGTAATAATAATCCTAATTGGAGACAAAACAAGCCTACTGGGTTTAATTCCTGTATACATTTTTTTAAGTAGACTTAAAGGAGAACCAAACTCATACTTTAAAAAAAAAAAAAACACTACCCCTCCCCCGGTAGAGTCCCTCCCCGCTCCCCCCCAGCGTACTTGCTACCCTAGGAAAATGCCCCTAAATTTTTACTCACCCCTCAGGGCCGATTCAGGCATCGGAGTTCATGGCAGACATCTTCTTCTTCTTTTAAAGTATGGGTTTGGTTCTCCTTTAAAGTATGGAGATTCCTTATCTGGAACACCCCAGGTCCCACGTATTCTGGATAACTGGTCCCACACCTGTACAGAGATATACAATAAGACTATGGGGGTTATGTATTAAAGTCCCAATCCAAAAAACTAAAAAATATTCAAGATTTTTTTTAACTATAAAATGTGAAACTCAAATTTTTCGCGATTTATTATACTCCAAGTATGGAAAAAGTCCGAAAATTCTCCATCTCAGAACTGCTGAGGTTCTATATAAGGCAATGGGAAAGGTCCCTATCATATTTTGAAGTTTCTGTGATCTGCACTGGATTTAGCCTCAAAAATCCAACTATTTCGGGCTTTTCGGCAAAAATTCTAAAAATACCGACTTTTTTCAGGAAAAAGCCAGAAAAAATGTATTTATTGAGTTTTTACCCGATCGGGGTAAAATTATAATAATAATAATGTTCCGGATAAAATAAAATAATAATAAATACGGTCCAATCGTGGATTCTAGTTTGGTCGGAGTATCTTTTATGTTAAATATAAAAAATTCAGATTTTGATAAATAAGGCTTGTAAAAAATGTGAGCTTTTGGGACTACTTACTTGCTTTACCCTGCTTTAAGCATGGCATTTGATACTGGTTTTCTGGTTTTAAATTTGTTCTATGGCTAACACGGTACACCACTCTACTACAATGCCTGTACAATCCTACAAAGCAAAGCTAGACTGAAGATATATCATTATAGTATATATATATATTTGCTTATTTTTATTAAAGCTTATTATACAAAGAGTTTGCCTTAAGGCCAATAGCCATACAAGACCCTATACCCCTACAGAGCTAACAAGGCAACAGTAGCACTCAGGTCATTCTACATACACTGCATACACATATTGCACTTGAGACTCAAGGCATTTATATACCAGACTCAAAGTAGCTCTTCCTTTAAAGTCTCCGGTTACCATGACAATGCCATATTGATTTTGAAAAAAAAAACAAAAAAAGGGGGGGATAACATTTACATAAATTAAAAGCAGCGATATTTAAAATCCTTATTACCATTCTTACTAAATGCACAGTTTAAGCCGGCATTATATTACATAAAATAATTGACATCTAGACAAAGCAGGTGTCCTTATAAACAAGCTAAGTGATTTGATATCTGTAACAATTAAACACTTAATAAGGGACTCCAGATCTGGGGGGGAACATTGGGGACCATACAAAATGTAGATTTAATTACTCGGTCTCGGTAGCTAATAGTGACCTGTAAAGAGGCGCTAATCAATGTATATGCAACAGCTTTTCTGATTATGGTTCTCACAATAAATAAACAGTCCAGGAGAATGAAGATGGATATTTATTGTAGCAGTTGAGTAGAGACATGGCGGTGGTTTTTATTTTAAGCCAGAAGACTCGTAATTAACTGTGACTCAACTTCTAATTAGGAGATTTGTCATTCATTGTTGGCAGGAGACATCAAGTCGACAGAATTAGCATTGCACTTTTTTATAAATATGTTCACTGTGAGTAAGAAACCCATGATGAAGGGGACAAATGGACTTGTGGGAATAAGTGGGACAGTGGTTTATGAGGTCATAAAGTGTGCATCCCTATGCAAAATGTCTAACACCCTCCATCCTTGAACTCATTGTTCCCTTGTGCCATTGATTCTAACCCTTAACCTTCAGCTCTTGCAAGATGTTTCATTTTGCTGTCCTGCATGGTAGGAAGAATGGGTGGAGTAAAGGAACAAGGGGTTTAATGAGCAGGATTAAGAAATTCTGGGTTGGGCAGTTTATAGATCCCCAATATCTTAATTAGGTTGGGGCATGGAGACTGAATGGTTCTGTCCTTCCAACAATGTTTCACACTGTTGATAAAGACTCAAACAGGTGAAATGATCAAGTTGTCCAAGTGTCTAAGGTATGTATTTAGTTGCACAACCCAACAAGTCCTTATGCTACCAGTAGGCTACTATCCCAAGGATCTGCCACCCTGTACTCAAACCTTTATGGCCTTCCCACAGATTGAGGCCACCAAAGAAGGTCATAAGAACAGTATAGGACACTTCTTCTAAGTGCTCATGGGATTCTATAGTTAGCCATACGGTGCAAATAGTTCTAAGTGTCTAAGACAGTGATCCCCAACCAGTAGCTTGTGAGCAACATGTTGCTCTCCAACCCCTTGGATGTTGCTCCCAGTGTCCTCAAAGCAGGTGCTTATTCTTGAATTCCATTCTTGGAAGCAAGTTTTCATTGCATAAAAATTAAGTATAGTGCCAAATAGAACCTCTTGTAGGCTGGCTACCAATCACAACCCTTATTTAGCACCCCTAGTGACTTTTTTATGCTTGTGTTGCTCTCCAACACTTTTTACATTTGATTGTGGCTCACGGGTAAAAAAGGTTGGGTCTAAGACATGATTTATTTGCACAACCTAAAAGGTCCTTAAGTAGAATACACTCCCAAAGATCTGCCACCCTAGAGAAAAACCCATAGATCTCAGTATAAAGTGCTCATGTGATTCTTTAGTTAGCCCTATGGTGCAAACAGGTCCAATAACCAAGATGTCCAAGTGTATAAGACATGATTTAGTAACCCAACAAGTCCTTAAGTAGACTACACTTCCATGGATCTGCCAAGTCAAACCTTTATAGCCTTCCCATAGATTGAGGCCACCAAGCGATGTCAGAAGATGTGTCTCAGTATGGGACATTCCCTCTAATAAGTGCTCATAAGACTCTTTACTTAGACCTATGGTAGCTTCTGTGATCTCAATCCTGCATAAATTGTTTCCTCAAATAAAGGGCAATAATTATCTTTTTGCCCAATATAAAATTTACAATGAGGCACACTGTATGCATAGCACATCTTGAGATAAATGAAGGCTCTGCAGGCCAAATTGCGCATATTTTTGGCCAAATATGGTAACTGACATCCCCACTTAATAGCACTGCTTCTGGAGATCAGATAAAGGGTAGCAGGAAGGCTTAAAAAATTATGGGGATTAGTTTTCCTTGGATTACCATCTCATTTCCATTGTCAGGAAAATAACTGAAGCCTTAATGAGTTGTACAACAAGACCCTGAAACCAATTTACAGTAGGTAATCTGCTATGGACCCCAGGTGGGGAAGGCTGTACTATTGTTGATAACTGTAACTTGCAGGATCTCATTATTATTATTAATAATAATAATAGTAGGTCAGAGACATCTGATGGGATCCAGGTTGGACATTCTTGATTTATTCCATGCACTCCAGCCTCAGACAAGCTATGTCCCTGCTCCCTATACCACCTAATTCACTGTTACAGAGGTAGGGGGTCCCTGTCCTACACTCACACCTTTGCCTGACCATTCTGGGCCTTATTAGCTTTGGTTACTGTGCAGAGTTCTGCATTTTTATAAAGTGCTAAAGGCATTAAGCTTCTAAAGCATGAACATTCCCTAATGCAGGGGGATCTATTTCCCACCTAGACACCAGACACTGAGCCAAATCGTCCAACCCATTAGCAAGAAATTTAATGGGAGACACACAAGCAGTGCAACATCTGACAGATCTGTAGCCCAAATAATGCACATGTGGCATTTCAGGCACAACACAAAAACAAATACACCAATATGAGACATGTAGTCTCTGCTGTGCCTCCAAGGCCCTCTTTAATTGGCTCTGGAGGAGCGGGTGCTGCCCGTATGAGGGTTTAGCTTCTAAATTTAGAAGAAATGAACAAATTTATTTATTGCATTCTCCAAGCCAGCGAATCTCATTATATGTTTAACTCCCGGAATCCTGAGAACTGTGACTCGATGAACACAGGTCGTTAGGGAGAACTTTTATTACAGATGGAAGCCAAATAGGATATTTCAGACTGTATAATGCACGGAGGTGGAAGTGGCTGCTAATATCAGAGGATTACTCCCATCTGGGGATGCAATGTGGTCTCACATCCTGAAGGCTCTCCTAGCCTAGGGCCACCTCAGTTCCAGGAGTTCATATAGGGCTAGAAGAGTCATAGCAGCATAAGAAAAGAGCCTTTGGTTGGTTCCAGGGGTTGTATTTTGACAGATCTTACAAAACATAAGATGCGACCAATACACATTTAAACATTCAAGGCTTGAGGGACTTGGTTGGGTGGAGATAATTCAGAGGGGTAGCTACACAAAAATGCTGCACAAGAAAGTTGCAAAAATATGAATTAACCCAACTTAATTTGACTATGAAGATTTTCATTCATCCAGGTCATGGTGTATTTAATATAAGTAATTCTAAAACAACTGGACTTGCTGAGTAATCATTGAAGAGGTTTCACTACTCATGCGAGCAGCTTCTTCAGTTCAACTGACTGGTGTGGGAAGTTCTCAACCTATAAACTCTTCCACTAATCCAATCACAATTGCACACAGTAACTCTTCCAGGTAGTGCAAAGTGCAAAGGTTCGGGGTCATGCCCCTTTATCAAGCCAGTGAATTTCCCTTACACAGTAACCCTTCAAAGAGGTGACATCTAAAATTTACAGAGATTGATGCTGTGTAGTTACTGTGATAGGATTACCAATGTGTCATGCAACTCCTAGACACAAGTGTTACTTGTGAGAGTTGTATGAATGGATGTGTGAAGAGTTCTGAAACTGCTGGGATACAGATGTGAGAACAGCATTGTATGTAGCAGACAGGTGGTGTCTATGGATGGACACATTTTTTCGCCTTGTTTCACCAAGGAAATTATGCCCACAGAGTTGAATGGCATTTCACGTAAAAAAAAAGTGTCAAACTTTAATGTATATCGGCGAAATTTCACCAACAGCCAATTGTTGACGAAGCAAAATGGGTCAAATTCGCTCATCCCTAGTGGTGTGGAAGGCAGCCATCTATTCAGGGATGGTTTCTCCACCTTGACATGAACTGCTTCTTTCACGCCTCGTTCAAACTAGCAGTCTTCTTTATCTAACATTTGGACTTTGCTATCTTCAAAGGAGTGTCTCTTGTCCTTGAAGTGTAGAAAGACAGCTGAGTCTTGCCCTGTAGAGTTCGTCCTCCTATGCTGAGCCATTCACTTGTTGAGCATTTGTTTGATCTCCCCAACTTAATTTGGTACATCTCTAGCTATGATATAAGGCCTTTTATCTCACTAACAAGCTTAAACTGGATTAGCAGAGTACCAGTGGATAGTCTGGGGTGTCCAGGCCGGGCCTAAAATAATCCCCATCATCCTAAATTTGTAAAACAGAAGAATTAAAAAAAAACAGCACTATTAATATGTAATTACCTGGCCCAGGAGGTCAGGTTCTCAAGTGGAACCTAGGAGACTAAGTTTGACTGCTCACTATGCACCAAGAAATGCATATGTAGATGCACTGTATGGGACATGAACTATCCATGAAGGGCATTAAAGACAGAAACACCCGCTTTCAAGGAATTCTGGGATTTGTAGCTCCACAACAGCTTAATAGTCAAAAGTTGGTCATCCTGGATTATGGTGTCTCTCTCTCTCACGTTCCTTGGCTAGGGACCTTTCCATTCTGCTTGACCCCCCCAGCCTCTTCTACCCCTGCCTCTGAGAACATTCCCAGCTGAACTCTCAGCAGCATGAGGCAAATGCGCTGATAAATAGAAGGCTTGCTTTCAGTCATGAGAATTTCATGGGAAGAGGCTGAAATTCACTGGAAATGTCATTAATAATTTAAAGAAAGAAATTAAAGAAAGGAAATGGAATGTCGGTAAAGATGAACAGGTTGTTGGCAGCACTGATCCAGCCCTTGATATGTTTAATCCCACTATGATCCTTCAACTGTCATGTTATAGGCTAAACCCATGTGCTAATCGTGGAGACCTAGATATTGCTTTAATTGCTTCCAATGGGCCTAACTCTACAGACTACCTCTAGTAGTACTGCTTGACTAGCACAAACGCTGGGGTTCTGGGTAGTAAAGCAGTTCTCCTAAGAAGCACACGCTAGAAACATGCAATGAATATAATTTTCATGGCTTGTTGTAAGATAAGGCACCCTCAGGGTGTCAAGGACAATTACTGTGATTAATGCAAGTGTGCTTGCCTCCAAAGAGTCCCAAATTTAGAGAGCAGCCCCGGGAAGCAGGCAGTGTAGCTGGATAGGGATACACATAGTGAGCATGAATCAGGCCTAGACTGGCAATCTTGAATTCTGGGAAAAGCAAGAGGGGCTGCTGTAAGATGCCATAGACTAGGGGTCCCCAACCATTTTTACCTGTGAGCAACATGCAGATTTACAAGGAGTTCAGGAGAAACACAATAATGAATAATGTTCTTGAGGGTTCCAAATAAGACCATTTGGTAGCTCCTACGTGGCAGCCTACAGTAGGCTATGTTTGGCAGATAATCTGGTTTTTATGCAACCAAAACTTGCCTCCAAGCGAGAAATTAAAAAATAATCACCTGCTTTGAGGCCACTGGGAGCAACATCCAAGTTGTTGGAGGGCAACATGTTACTCAAGAGCCACTGGTTGAGGATCACTGCCATAGAAAGTCACTATTTATTGGGCCTCTGTGTACTTGAATGCCAGGGCTAAATGGGAATCCCAGTCCAGGTCACATGGCAGGAACACAATGTAACAATGAAGTGCCAAGAATGTGTCATCACATCTAGCAACATATAAAATTCCAAACACCTTGACATTTTTAATGGGATACTGTCATGGAAAAACATGTTTTTTTCAAAACGCATCAGTTCATAGAGTTGCTCCAGTAGACTTCTGCACTGAAATCCATTTCTCAAAAGAGCAAACAGATTTTTTTATATTCAGTTTTGAAATCTGACATGGGGCTAGCCATTTTGTCAATTTCCCAGCTGCCCTCAGTCATGTGAATTGTAGCAGCACTTTTTGAGGGAACTGCTTTCTGGCAGGCTGTTGTTTTTCTTTCTCAATGTAACTGAATAGTACGCAGTGGGACATGGGATTTTACTATTGAGTGTTGTTCTTAGATCTACCAGGCAGCTGTTATCTTGTGTTAGGGAGCTATTATCTGGTCACTGTTCTGTTGTTAGGCTGCTGGCGGGGGGGAAGCAAGGTGTGATATCAATCCAGCTTGCAGTACAGCAGTAAAGAGTGATTGAAGTTTATCAGAGCACAAATCACATGACTCGGGGCAGCTGGGAAATTGACAATATGTCTAGCCCCATGTCAGATTTCAAAATAAAATATAAAAGAATCTGTTTGCTCTTTTGAAAAATGGATTTCAATGCAGAATTCTTCTGGAACAGCACTATTAACTGATGCATTTTGAAAAAAAGATTTTTTCCCGTGACAGTATCCCTTTAAGGACCCCTAACCTAGTTAGCAGTGGCCATCGTATAAAGTGCACCTCCCTGGTCCCAATAAAAGGTAATAAGATCAATTTCTAATCCCTAATTTCTTGAATATTCTCTATGATCCTGGCTGCTCCTCAGACAGCTTTGATAAAACCAGCTTTAATTTGCCGTTATGATGAATTCACAATACTGTAGCTTCGGACATTGTTTTGCCAGCGATCAATTTACATTCTCGTTCCCCGCAGACTTTCCATAATGTAGTGAGCTCCGATCAGTAAATAATTTATCTGGGGATGAATGAATTAATAACGCGTCTGCCTCCCGCACGCACTTTATGGGGTTGTTGCATTATGATATCAATATTACAGGGATTATATATATATTTTTTTTACTATTTAATATCAATCATTAAGTCTGCCCAGGCAGATTGAAGGAATATAAATGAATGCATTAATTCTTTGTATCCAGCAAGGACGGCTTTCTACCCAGCCTGCGGTGTTTTGTTAATATACTGCGCATCAGGCATTTATACTTTTCCAAGACAAAATATGCCTTATTAAACATTGGGTTTAGTTTGCATTTATCTCCTTTTAAATGTACAATAAAGCACAACTGCACAACTCACGGGCTGTTTCCTTGTGGTATTTCTTAGCGGAGTAGAAGCTGCCACGTTGCTTGCAATAGAACTATATATGTATTAGGGGACACAACATACTGGCTGCATAGAATACATTCCAGAGAACACTGCGTGGGCGCTGGCGTCCAAAAACGGACACTGGCATCCAAAAATGGAATTTTCACCAGTCGAAGATTTGCTGGCGTTTCGCGAATTTAATCGCCTGCAAATACGGACACCAGCATCCAAAAATGGAATTTTCACCAGCTGAAGTTTCGCTGGCGTTTCGCAAATTTATTCTCCTGCAAATCACGGATGGCAGCGTGCAAAAATTTTGCTGGCGTTTCGTGAATTTATGAGGCTAATCGCGAGAATTTGCAGCGTAAACGCCCCAGGCGATTAAATGGGGGCCGGCGTCCAAAAACGGACACTGGCATCCAAAAATGGAATTTTCACCAGCTGAAGTTTCGCTGACGTTTCGCGAATTTATTCTCCTGCAAATCATGGATGGCAGCGTCCAAAATTTTTTGCTGGCGTTTCGTGAATTTATGCGGTTAATCACGGGAAAAACCAGAAAAAGAAACAAGGTTTCTAACTTAATTAGCTTTTGGCAGAGAGCCCAGAACAGCCACCTGGTGCAAATAAGATACTTTGTAACATTTTTGGATAAGCAAATAAGTAATTGTAACAATTTAGATAAGCAGGTCCCTTAAAGGAGAAGTTAAGTGCTCATCTGACCCCATCCGTTTGTCCCCCTCCCTGCCTCCCCCCTGCAAAGTCTTACCCCTGAATCCTTATCCTTTCTTCCCTAGAGACCACTCACTCTGTTTTTCCGGTCGCTAGGGGAGAAGGATTCAGGGGTAAGACTTTGCAGGGGGGAGGCAGGGAGGGGGGCCTACGGGGGGGTGGGGGGGAGGGGTTAGCGCCAGTGGGGTTCATTCCCCTTTAAAAAAAAGTTAGATTTACAGTTTAAAGAGCAGTTCAACTTCATCATCAAAACTGTGATAACTAAAAAAATAAAACACAGAAATATGTTCAAACGTTCATAACCTGCCAAATTTTGGAAAGAGAACAGGGTAATTAGGGGGTGTGGCCACAAAAATAGGAGTGGTCCCAAAAAGTTGCTGCAAATATTTTTGTCCCTCTTTTATTTCCAAAATGTTGGGAGATATGCCATTCCCCATGGCCCAGTCAGTGGCGTAACTACATAGAAAGCAGACCCTGCAGGGGGGCCCAGGAACTAAAGGGGCCCTAATTCATATACAATTTCAATGAACATTGGTAAAACAAAAAAAAATAATTATTTGATGTGGAACCCAATCATTTCCAGTTACACCATTGACCCCAGTCCTTCTAGTGCCTGGCTTTGTAATTAAATAATCCAATTTTTTAAAAATTATTATTTCCTTTTTCTGCGTAATAATAATACCCAAGTAAGCTATAATCAAAGGGCAAGGAAAGTGTAAAATAGAATAAGGCTAGAAATGGTGTATTTTGTATACTAAACATAAACATGAACTTACTGCACCACAAGCCTAATCAAACAAATGATTTATGTTTTCAAAGTTGGCCACAGGGGGCTGTCATCTTGTAACTTTGTTATACATCTTTGCAAGACTAGACTACATACACATGCTCAGTGTGGTCTGGGCTTCTTAGGGATCGTCATAAATGATCAAAAAACAAAGCTGCTGGAGTTCTGCATGGCTGGTAATTAAGGCAGGGGCTCCCCCTGTTGTTCATAAGTATGATTGTTTCTGTACCAGAAGTTAGGGACCGTCTGACAATTCCTATCCACAGCACTAAATGAACAAAGAATTTCACTGCATTACAGTCAGGTTTATTATATAAACGGTACACATTTGTAAATTAAAGTATATTGGAGATCGGTTTCTTTTTCATTAAAGAAAGTAAAAATGGGATTTTATTTCTTTGCCTTTCCTTGCCCTTTAAATGTTTAAATGAAAGTATATGCGATACATAGAGATCCAGATTATGGAAAGATCCCTTATCTGAAAAACCCCAGGTCCCAAGCATTTTGGATAATAGGTCCTGTAGCTTTACTGCGCAAGCACCCCATGCAGAATTGCTTAGGTCAAAAAAAGATGGCGGCACACAGTTTGGCATTTGGCATTTAATTAAAACAAACAGTATGGTCGCTCCTACAGAACAGCAGACATAAATACTAAGGGGGGGAATGTAATTAAAGTTGCAAAGAGAAAAACTATTCGCACCAATAAGAATAAAAATGCACATCTCGCAATGTAATATTGTTCCTTAAACTGTAATTGCGAATTTTACTTATTTACTTATTTTACTTATTTTGCTCGCTCTTAAGAAGTGCTTGAAGGCGTCGTAATCTTTTGGAGCAACTTTTTAAGTACAAAGTTCTATTACATTGATTGCTCATCGGCGCAAGCTATAAAATTCGCAAACTTTCTTCCAGTGTCGGAAATGGTCGCTAAACAGTTTACGGATCCGCAAAAGCTTTATTAAATTTGCACAAAGCAAAATTTGTTTACGCAGAGGCAAAACTTTTCGCATTGCGAAATAGTTTTTTAGACTTTTATTACCCTCCCCCATAAGTCTTCATAACAACTTTACTGAATAAGTGGAACGAGATAGAAGCTGAAATTTATGCATTAACAGGGTATATCCCCTCTTTAAAATCCCCAACAACAGCCCAGTAAAACACACGTACATGCAAGCCCATTGTCTATAAAGGAGCCCGAGAAGCCAAAACGGAGAGGAATTCAGTCCCTTTAGTGAGATATTTATTGAACCCACGAAATTTACTTTGGCACTTTATGAATCAATATGTAAAAGGCAGTGACGCTTTCCCGAGACGTCGAATCAAAGGGGTTTCTTTCATTTCTTTTATTTGTCTGAGAGCAGAAAGTATAGATTTTATAGAGCGCATGCTGATCTCCTGAAATGAGAAACTGATACCCTTTAAGTTGAACGCTAATAAGAAAAACAGCTGTTG
>CM044434.1:155066470-155076487 GCA_024363595.1 Xenopus borealis
TGTTAAAGTCTGTACAGAAAGAGACTATAAAACTAGATCAGCATAGGTATTCCCCTGTACTAAGCACAATTCAGCAGGAACAGTCCCCTAAATGTTGTTAAAGTCTGTACAGAAAGAGACTATAAAACTAGATCAGCATAGGTATTCCCCAAGCCCAAGAACATAATGGAACTGAGATATTTCAGAGACTAAGGGAAGTGGCAGCAGTGGGAGGTTGATGCTTCTGCAGGGAGATAAATGGACTTACAATTGGGTGTATCAGTTGTCCATTAAGAAAATAAAAGGCATATTCATAATAATATATCCCAGCTCCAGAGATGAAGCGCAGTTATGCCATGTCCACAGCAGCTTTGATTAATGACCCGTCCAGACTTCTAAATCCTGTCAGCGCCAGCAGAAACCAGTCAGTCCGAGAAGTGAACAACTGGGGAAAGTGCAATTACTGGTGTGTCAGCACAGAGACGATTCTGCTCGCTTAATCACAACTCAGCAGCTCCCAAATACTGACCCAGACATTTGTTTGCTTCAAGATTCCTTAAACTACAACTCCCAGACTGACCCAGCAGCTGGATGCAGGGAGTTGTAGTCAACTGTCATTGAAAGGGGGTTGTACACCTTTAAATTCACTTTAAAGGGAAACTGTCATGAGAAAACATGTTTTTTTTTAATTCAAAATGCATCAGGTAATAGTGCTGCTCCAGCAGAATTCTGCACTGAAATCCATTTCTCAAAAGAGCAAACAGATTTTTTTATATTTTATTTTAAAATCTGACATGGGGCTAGACATATTATCAATTTCCCAGCTGACCCCAGTCATGTGATTTGTACTCTGATAAACTTCAGTCACTCTTTACTGCTGTACTGCAAGTTGGAGTGAAATCACACCTGCCCTCCCCCTACCCCAGCAGCCTAACAACAGAACAATGGGAAGGTAACCAGCTAACAGCTGCCGGGTAGATCTAAGAACTGCACTCAACAGTAAAAACCCATGTCTCACTGTGAGTCCTTCAGTTACATTGAGAAGGAAAACGGCCTGCCAGAAAGCAGTTCCTTCCTAAAGTGCTGGCACAAGTCACATGACCAGGGGCAGCTGGGAAATTGACAATATGTCTAGCCACATGTTAGATTTCAAAATTGAATGTAAAAAAATCTGTTAGCTCTTTTGAGAAATAGATTTCAGTGCAGATGTGTTTGGAAAAAAAACATGTTTTCCCATGACAGTGTCCCTTTAAGTATGATGTAGAGAGTGATATTCTGAGACAATTTGCAGTTGGTCTTCATTTTTTATTATTTGTGGTTTTTGAGTTATTTAGCTTTTCATTCAGCAGCTCTCCCGTTTGCAGTTTCACAAATCTGGTTGCTAGGGCCTAAATTACCCTAGCAACAATGCACTGATTTAAATAAGAGACTGGAATATGAATAGGAGAGGCCTGAATAGAAAGACGAGGAATAAAAAGTAGCAATAGAAATACATAGTGTAGCCTTACAGAACATGTGTTTTTTTTAGATGGGTCAGTGACCCCCTTTTGAAAGCTGGACAGTGTCCAGAAGAAGTGGAATAATTTCAAAACTATAAAAAGCAAAAATGAAGGGCAATTGAAAAGTTGCTTTGCATTAGCCATTATATAACATGCTAGAAGTTAACTCAAAGGAGAACCACCCTTTTAAAGGAGAACTAAAGCTTATTAAAGAAGTCTGCTACACCTTGTGTTGGCCCAAGATGGCCCTTTAGCAGGGAAGATCTGTGCCCCCCAAAGACACCCCAGTATCTCCCCAGTACAAGCTCTGGGATGCCAGATACACAATATACTGTATACATAGATACATGGCATCAGCTTCTATGACAGTTGACCCTCACTTTCTGCCTTGATTTCCCATGACCCCTAAGCTTAGCTTCTAATCTGCAGCACAAATCACACTGAGCATGTGCAGTGCCGCTGACACTCAGAAGATGCCCAACAAGATCCAAGCTGAGGATCTACTGAGAACAACTTTGACGGCCTTTGATCATTATTGTTATAGGGCTGATGAACCTCTGGGCTGATACAGTAAGTACATAAAATACAGTATTTTTAATCAGATTCTTTTTTTAAGTGTACACACCTCCCAACTGTCCCGTTTTTTCCTGGCTACAGTCCCAGTTTTGACAACTCAACCCGCAGTCCCGGGTTTCTTACCGAAATGTCCTGACTTTCTCTTTAATCTCCTGCCCTGAACAGCCGGAAAAAGATACAACATTTCTAAAACTTGATTGGCTTTTGTCAGAGAGCCCACAATATGTGGCATGTGCACTTAAGGATACATTTGTAACAATTTAAGATAAGCAAAGGAGCAAGCATAACAATTTAAGATGAGCAGGTCTCTTGGAGAAACTTAAAGGGCCATTCACCTTCATTAGCAAAATGGTAATAACACAGAAAAGTGTTCAAACTGTCATCACCTGGAAAATTTAGTAAAATGAACATGGTAATTAAATGGGCGTAGCCAACAATTTTCATTTTTTTGTCCCTCTTTCTATTTCCAAAGTGTTGGGAGGTATGGGTGTTCGTTTTCCTTTAACTGTATTGCACATAAACTATATTGTTTTTTATATCATACCATAGATATATATTTCCAGCCTCATTAGCATACAAGCATGCTGGGAATTCCAATTCCCCTGATTCCAGCCTTTGGCGCAAAGCCCCCATTTTTTACCCTCCGTTTGCCAGGCTTTCTGCTGAAACCATTATTTTTCTTTCCCCGGTGACAATGCATAATATTGAGAAATCCATAACTCACATTGGTTGTGACAGCGACGCATCTCTTCAGCCTGGGAAGGGCAGTGCGGGTGCAGAATAAGCAGATATTGGGAAATACTTAATAAGAGCAAAGGAAATACAGACTCGTTGGGGCCCCAAGTGATGAATATGATGGATCACTGCACCAAGGACAAGAAATATAAGCAACAACATGATCTTCTGGTTCCTGTGAACTACAACTACTAGTGATGGGCGAATTCCCGCGATTCGCGAAACGCTGGCGAAACTTTGCCCTGGCGAAAATTCTCCAGCATCTCATTTTGAACGCACGCATCCATTTTTGGATGCCTGCGCCCATTGCTGGTGTCCAAAAAAAAGGATGCCGGCATCCGTTTTTTTGGGCGCCTGCAATGGGCGCCAGTGTCCAAAAATATACGTGCGTGTCCAAAATGAGATGCGGCAGCGTTTCACGGATTTTTCGCTTAAGCGAAACGCTGCCCATTCGCCCATCACTAACAACTACAAATCCACGCAACAATCTTTTGAAGCATGCAACAATTTCTTTTCAAAGCATTAAAATCTAAGTTTTTTTTTCCTTAAATGACCAGTAACAATAATTTTTTTTCATTCGTTAGCATAAACGCCAGACAAACAAAACTTTTAAATTGCAAAGCCGTTATTAAGAAATAACTTACCGAAACTCTGCTTCAACTCATCTTCAGAAAAGGTGAAAGGGTGATGATCCATTGTGCGGCGCTGGATTTCTCCTCCCTGGCTATCTCCTTACGGAAGGCAGGGAGAAATTGAGTGCCACACGATGTACCACCCAATCACCTTTTCTGAAGAGGAGCAGAAGTGGAGTTTCGGTAAGTTATTTCTTAATAAAGGCTCTGATCAGGTGATCTCTTCCCAGGGTCGGACTGGGGGGCCCTAGGCCCACCAGGACTACTGCCCAGGGCCCCCTCCGACACCCCTGGTCCCAAGCATGAATGGCGCTGCGTGCCGTTCCGTGCTTTGATTAGGAGAGAGGTCTGGCCCCTCGGGGGCCCATTAAGGGTCAGGCCCACAAGGTTTTTTCCCGGTTTCCCGCCTGACCAGTCCGACACTGTCTCTTCCTGTTACAGTTAGAGCTGCAGTATTTCTGGTCAGGTGATCTCTTCCTGTTACAGTTAGAGCTGCAGTATTTCTGGTCAGGTGATCTCTTCCTGTTACAGTTAGAGCTGCAGTATTTCTGGTCAGGTGATCTCTTCGTGTTACAGTTAGAGCTGCAGTATTTCTGGTCAGGTGATCTCTTCCTCTTACAGTCAGAGCTGCAATATTTCTGGTCAGGTGATCTCTTCCTCTTACAGTCAGAGCTGCAATATTTCTGGTCAGGTGAGCTATTGCTGTTCCAGTTAGAGCTTCAGTATTTCTGGTCATGTGATCTCTTCCTGTTCCAGTAAGAGCTGCAGTATTTCTGGTCAGGTGATCTCTTCCTCTTACAGTTAGAGCTGCAGTATTTCTGGTCATGTGATCTCTGAGGTAGCACACAGACCATCATGAAATGGGGGTTCAAGAAAAGGACAATATTTACTTAAATATATATTCTAGTTTGATAAGATTATTTAATATAATCTGTTGCTCAAGTATTCATTTGGGGGTTATAGTTTTCCTTTAAGGCAACTTTTTGTCCAAATGCATTAAAGTTAATGGGCTTTTTTTGTCGCAGGGATTTTTTTTTGAACATTTTTGTCACAGCGAATATTCTGCTGCAAATTTTTGCCAAGGCTGGTGAAAAAAATCTGCTCATCATTAACTGTGACACCATTAGAATAAGTCACTTACCCGCAGAATAACAAGTTTTCCTGCTGTCTCTTGGTCAAAAGTGTAAAGTCTCTTGACTCAAGCATGAAATGTTTAAAATAGACTGCAATATCCTGGCTACCATGGCAACGGATGGCGATGCCAACTGCGAACCATGAAAGTAATGTACAGAAAGTAAAAAGATTTATTATGATTTTATATTTGCTTAATAGGTTTGATCCAAGCCACCCTTTCAGCTTGATGAGAAAATATGGTTTTAATGGTGGTTTCATTAACCCCCTGGGGGCAGGGGATTAAAAAAATCCATCAGTTAATAGTGCTGCTCCAGCAGAATTCTGCACTGAAATCCTTTTCTCAAAAGGGCAAACCGATTTTTAATATTTCATTTTGAAATCTGACACGGGGCTAGACATACTGACAGTTTCCTAGTTGCCCCCAGTCATGTGACTTGTGGTCTGATAAATTTCAGTCACTCTTTACTGCTGTACTTCAAGTTGGAGTGATATCACCCCCCCCCCAGCAGCCTAACAACAGGTCCCTAACACAAGACAACAGCTGCCTGGTAGATCTAAGAACAGCACTCAATAGTAAAATCCAGGTCCCACTGAGACACATTCTGTTACATTGAGTAGGAGAAACAACAGCCTGCCAGAAAGCAGTTCCATCCTAAAGTGCTGGCTCTTTCTGAAAGCACATGACCAGGCAAAATGACCTGAGATGCACCTACACACCAATATTACAACTAAAAATACAATTGCTGATTCAGGAATTAAATTTTATATTGTAAAGTGAATTATTTGCAGTGTAAACAGTGTCATTTAGAAATAAAAACTACGCCATAAAAATCATGACAGAATCTCTTTACTACAATGAAATGCATGTAACCTCTATTTCGGCAGAGAGCCCAGAACACTGAACAGCTGCACGTGGACACGTTGGTAACAATTTAAGATAAGCAAATAAACAGTTGTAACTCTTTAAGATAAGAAGGTCTCTTGGGGAAACTGTGATTCACAGCTTAAAGGAGGAGTAAACCCTGTCAGCCCCAAATTCCTCCTAGTGATTCCTACACTACAAGCCAGAGCTACCCACTTGCTATCCCTCCTAGTTGGAGCACAGACTGCTCTTGCTCACTAGTTCTACCAGTCTCACTTTCCTA
Organism: Xenopus borealis; assembly: GCA_024363595.1. Lineage (NCBI taxonomy): Eukaryota > Metazoa > Chordata > Amphibia > Anura > Pipidae > Xenopus > Xenopus borealis. The sequence goes on from CM044434.1 coordinate 155,072,171, forward strand.
CCCTGTCCTGACTACTCCTCATTCACAGAGTCCCTGCTCCCCAACTTCAACAAGGGCCTCAGCAACCTTAGGGCCATTGCTTTGCTGGGGCCTAAGTCCCAGGCTCCCCAGCACCAGTTACTCCCTCATGAAGTCGAATTCCAAAGAGAAAGCTCTACCCTCACCCCAACACTAAAGTGTGACAGGAAGTGGTCAGCAGCCTTTGGGCCAATTATACTCTTATGCTAATGAGTACAAATAGATACATCCCCTTCTGCCCTGGAAACTAGGGAATAAGGAAGTGTATGGATTTAAAGCAATAGGGGAGCATTAGCTCTATGGGTCCCTACAGGGTTGCCACCTCCTGACTAGAGTCAGATAGGGAAAAAGGTAGCAACCCTAGTCTCTACCTGTACACTTTACAAATCAGAAGAAATACAGTTACATTTCCAATTAATGTGAGTGTTATCCTTCTGCAGCACTTACAGTATAGAACAATTCACAAAAAATTCACTAAATGCATTGAATTCAATAACCGACAAATTTTTGGACCAGCAACAAATTTTTTTTCACCCATTGGAGACTATGGGTGTCTTTTTCACTGTAAAAATTTTGTTGATCAGTAACATATATAAGGTATATATTAGAGGAGAGGTCTTATTTTGGGTTTATGTGTTATATTTTCACAGAAGGGCTGTGGCGACTGGACAAGATATAACAATTTCCTGCCAAGTACATTGCCCGTGTATTTGTAATACCGACCCCCGGCCTTAGCTGGCATTTTACTGGCTTTGCAGGCAGTAACCCAACCTGCAGTTGGAAACCTTCAACATGTCAGCTCCAGGGCTCTCCTGCTCCTTTAGAAACATTTATGTGAATCGTCACCTGATGGGCACCATGATGTGTGTTTAGGAGCAAGTACCTTTAATGAATGGCAAAAATACATGCAGTAACTGTGTCTATTTTTGTCTGCCCACAATTGCAACTGTGACTGTATATGAGCCCCTTCAGTATCGGCCTGACAGCCAGGAAGCTGGCAGTTGTTCTTTAACAGTTTATATTGTTTTCTTTAAAGTTATGGGCCCCAGTGCTGTGACCTGTGCCCCCTCTTTGTGTAACTTCAGCCCTGGCTGGTATTTACTGCCTCTGTGAAGCGGTTAGAATGGGGTCCCTTGTGGAGCCCCTGATCTCTGTAGCCAAGGTTTTTATGTATGAAAGACAAGGACAGGTGTCTGGCTCAGACAAGGTAACTTCAGAGGAGGACATAAACATTAAAGAGAAGTCTGGCACCCTCATGACTGAAACCTTACATCAGACACCCAAAAAAGAAAAAGAATATACAGGTTATGGGACCTGTGATCCAGAATGCTCGGGACCTGAGGTTATCCAGATAATGTATCTTTATCTTTATTTGGATCTTAAGTCTACTAGAAAATTACTGAAACATTAAATAAACCCAATAAGCTGTTCTTGCTTCCAATATTAATTATATCTTAGTTGGGTTCAAGTACAAGCTACTGTTTTATTATTACAGGGGAAAAAAGGAAATCATTCTATAAATTTGAATTCATTGACTAAAATGAAATCTATGGGAGATGGCGTTTCTGTAATTTGCAGCTTTCTGGATGAGGAGTTTCCTGTATATTAAATTGTTAAATCAGCAATCCAAAAGCTATAGATATACAGTGTCCCTCCTGTAATGTGTGACCCCTCCTGCATTAACAGCCCCGGCACAGTAAGACCATTAAGTAGCTATCGGGGTGCTTGATGGACGAGTGGATATGATATTCTTCCAACAATCACAGAGAAGAAAAATCAATGTTTAACAGAACACTGATAAGTTATAGCATCTCTGCACATTTTCTCTTGCTCTCTCTCTCTAGCAACTGGGTTCAAATTGTTTTTCAACAACCATAATAGCTTCAACTTCTATTACACGTAATGATAACGCGGCTCTTAAAACAAACAGAGAATTATGTTGAGCAGTGGAGCTTGGCACAGACACTGTTATCTGAATAAGGCAGCACTGGCTTCAATCGTTTTGGCTTTATCTGCCTTCAACAACCACCCTGTAAGCCCCAATGGGGTCACCTGGATAACTAAGGTATAGACACACATTGGTATGTGCAAAGGGGGAAGACTGAATTATCCATCGCTGAGGACATAGAAAAAAAAAAAAAAACCCTGTGGAGAATGGGAAGTGATGAGCAAAATTTTTTGACAGCTATGAACTCTAATGGTTGAAAAAATTGTTGCACGGCAAAAAAAAAAAATAATGATGCCTATCCTGGGATTGTTTTGTTTTGGGAAGTAACCAACAAATGTTCTGGCCCAACTCAATACAGAGTATTGAAGCGCAGTCAAAAGTCAAAACCGGATTACAGAGTGCAGAATAGTCAGGAACAGGCCATGGTCAAACCAGGTCGTCAAGCAGAGGGATCAGGCAGAATTGGAGTCAGATAAAAGGCAGAGTCGGGATACAGAAGTCAGGAGTAGTCAGAATCAGGCAGGGGTCACAACAGGAATCAGAAAGAGTCACAGATAAAACAGCACAGGAACTCAGAAAACTGAACCTATAACGGGCAATGAGAAAAAAACAAAATCCCTTTAAATTCTGGCCCAACTCAATACAGAAGGACCTTTCTAATCTGAGAATTCAGGGTCATCACACCAACAATAAGACAATATGTTGCCAACAAAATTACTTCACTTACCTGTCCAGTCTGGGGAATCTGGAAAATACACCAACAAAAAGCCAACTTGATGGAAATACTAACGCAGGGCCTTTCCAATGTAATCATGAATATCACACCAATACAAAGCCACCAAAATGAGAGCAAAGCATGTAACGTAGAAGCTATATAATCTGAAGGCACAGTTGCATCACGCACAACAAGATGATAATGAAATGATTACACAAAGTGAAGAAAGTTTTACAATAAGAAGTCAATGAGATGGCAACACTAATGAAGAAGCTGTTCAATCTGAAAAATCAGGGTCATCACGCCAACAAGAAGACAAGTTTCCAACAAAGTGACACCACTTATGAAGAACCTGTCCAGGAATCAAGATCATCATATCAACAGGGGGCATCTGAGATGGCAAATGAATGAGCAGTATATCCAAAGGGGCAATAATAAAAGGCAGAGAAAAGGAAGGATATTAAGTTGCCAACAGACGCAAGGACGTTACTAGTATTATTCTGCATGTGAAAGTGTCTCCAATGTGCTGTGTGAGTAAGTTTTTTTTTTAAAACCCTCAACCCAACCTGTACCCACTTTCACCAGACCAGCTCCCCACAGTTTTCGTCCCCCCAACTGTAAGTGACGTCACAATGACCATAAGTGATGTCACAACTAACTTTACGATGCTTGGATTCATTGTTTCCCCTACACTGTTTCTCCTATAGCCCCCCCCCACTGCAGATGATAGGCTACTCGCAGGGCACCACACAATGGGCAAATGAAGAATAATCTGCCCAAGGCCCAATCCTATTGAGGGTTTTTTATATATGACAGTGTTTTGCAAGGCATAAATTATAATTCACCTCACATAAACAAAATATTCCATTGCAAACAAGTGCCCCCCAATCACCTCTGCTTCCCATGTTGTGAGCGATTCCTTGGACCGAAATAACCTTGTTTCCCATTAGGATACAATTTCTTCTATAACCCTCAAACCAACAGGCTACATAATCTACATTACCGAAATAGTGTGGAGCAAATATGGCCATCATTTATGAGGAAATCCTGCGTATCTAATATATGGTGCTACGTGTGGAAATTCACCAGGTATAGCCGTACAGTACACAATGGAATTATCTTTATAATGAGATTCCTTCCAGCATTCGCAATCATTTTCAGAAAACAAGTGCAATGTATTTAGGGACATAAGAACAATAATTAGTAAGCGAGGCACATAGCAAGCTAAGCTTTTTCCATTATTACAGACAAACAGGAAAACACATACTTCTATTCCCACAACTCCCCCGTTATGTGCACACACCGATAATGCCTGTGCTCAGCACTTATCCCATATGTGTTTATACAGCCAGTAAATTGAATACGAATTTGCATTACATTACTAAGTTTGTAAAACATGTCTCTATAAATATGAATGTGTTCATAGCAAAAACAGCAAGTCTCTCCATTTCTGTCAGTGAGATGAAAGCAGAGCAGGCAGTAACCCTTTCAACACTTTCTCTGATTGCAGAGCACACATTTGCCACCTGTATTTTGCTTGTGGTTGGTTTGCATGCCAGTTATTCTTGACCTCAATTTGGCTCACTATCAATGGGTCATTGCCCAGGTACCATTGTTGTCCTACCAGGCTTTCTAG
>CM044434.1:155117667-155133729 GCA_024363595.1 Xenopus borealis
ATTCTAATGTGGTTATGGATTATTCGATAGATTATTAAGGCAATTTAGTTTATATTAATTAGGCTTGCAGTCTAGCCAGCAAAGAATTCAGAAATGAGAAATATTACATTACCAGAATATGTTTTAAGTCCAGCAAATGTACTTCACATCAAACTTCAGTCTGAGATTTTCTCTCTTTGCTCTTTTCCCTTTTTTTTTCCAGCCTGGAGGGCCTTGTCTATTATTTAGCGTTATCTTTGCTTGTATTGCATAAAGAAAAATTGTCTGACATGTTATTATGCAGCCCACTTCAGCTTACTGACTATTTGTCAATGTTTCTCTTTTCCCTTGTAGTCTCAGGAATCCAGAGATCCTTGCAGCGTGGTGTGTGTGTGTCTGGCAAACAATCACTTCTATCATTTATCATAGGAGCAGGCTGGCTTTTTAGGCTCCTAATTCATCAACCCACTGAAAAATTCATGCCAATGGAACTAGTAATCAGGGTAAGTACAGAAGCCACAGGAAATGCTTTTTATGTTATTTAGGGGCAGATGTACTAAATTCACATATATTCACATGAAGGATTCAAATTTTCAAAAAGATTCAAATTCGAATTTCGAAAATATGCAAATTAGGCAAATCTGACCAAATTCGAACATCGAATATTCAAATTCGAATATTCAAATTTAATTTTATTCGAATATTCAAAAATTCGATGGTCGAATACTTCCCCTTTAAATTTAAATTCGATCACCTAGTTCGCCAGATTAAACCTACCGAAATCGGGATCATTCCCTAAGATCGAATAGGAAAAATTCGATCGATCGTTTAAAAATAGTTTGCAAAGTTCGATTCGAATTGAATTCGATTTAAATTCGAATCGAATTCGATCAAATTTCCCTATTCGATCATTCGATCGGTCGAAGTGCTCTAAAAAAATTTTTTTTTAATTCCCCACTATTCCCTGGTCGAATTTTGAATTTTTTTGTCATTCGAAATTCGACCCTTAGTAAATCTGCCCCTTAACGTGCGTGCAATAGTCACCTATTTGTTAGCACTGGGACCCCTCCCAGCTAATTAATTTTAGGGCCCCAACATATTCAGAGGTTGTCTAGTTTTTTTTTTTTTTTTTTTTTTTTTTTTTTTTTTTTTTGCTCAAGGCAAGTTTATTGAAAAATAAACAAATTATACAATCAGTTTGACATTTTCATGAACGTGGTATATTCAGGAGGAGTTGCATACATTACATATATACATATGATATATCTATTTTACTTTTGTGACGCTTCCCAAGCATTTAATCACATTCTAGTGGTGCATCCAACCATGTTTCCCAGCTGCCCCATTTGCCTTCAAGTTGCTCACTTCTAGTAAGTATGTTTTCTCTTTATTACACACTGCGGTAACAGCTTGATACCACAACCGAAGTGATGGAGGTGAGCTGCTCTTCCAGTTTAGGGTAATTTGTCGCCTGGCTTGAAACAAAGCCCTGGACGTTAGCTGCCTATGCATTATGGGGGTATGTTCTTTAATGCCTATGCCCAGTAAGCAGAGGGTGGGGCCCATTGGCAGGGCTGCTCCTGTTATGGCAGACATGTGTTTTAATACCGCTGCCCAGTATGCTACAAGGTCCTTAGTATGCAGTAAGGTGGCCTGCTGGGCAGAGCACCTCAGACATATAGGAAAGACATTAGGGTATATTTTGTTAAGCTTTCAACTCATGTAATAGCACAGTAACTATAAATTTGTAATAATCTGTCATTGTAGTTATATGACACATGCTTAGGGCCTCAACCCATTGACAGTTATATAATTTAGATCCCTGTCTCATCTCTCCCTGCTTTGGATTGGGGTGCTTTTATTTGTCGCTACCAGTATTTCCTTGTATATACCAGAAAGGGTACCCTTTCGTTTTGGCTTTTGGAGAGTCATCAGTAGCGGTGAGACTGCTAGATGAATTGGATTGGTTCTAGAGCACTTCTAACCTGCTGATAGGTTAGCCATTGCCCGTTTGGTATATCATACCTACTTTTTAAATCTTCAAAGGATATTGGGGTACCATTTTCCCACACATCGGCTATAGAGTTTAGCCCTTTGCTTAGCCAGCAGGTTGGAGGTATTATATGGACCATATGCTGATGTCTTGAATTGCCCCATAGTGGCGTACGTGAATCAATTTGAGTGAATTCAAGCAACTCTCCTACCTTTTCGAGGGCTCTGTTCTGTGTTCTATGGATTGGGTTGGGGGCCCATGTGTCAGATCCTAGGATTACTTCCCATGGGAAGTTATTTGAAGGAGTTGTCACCTCCCACAGTTTATACAAAGGTGGGTGATGATTTGGGTGCAGGATTGATATTAGGTGGGTAAGTTGTTCTGCCAAAAAGTAGTGGAACATGTTGGGAAGTGCCATCCCCTCTCCTCCCTCTCGTCTCATTACAGTTAGCATTCCCAGCCTTGGTCTAGATTTTCCCCAAATTAATTTTTGTATCTTTTGGTTTATATCCTGAAACACTTTCTTAGTGACCCATACAGGGAAGTGCCACAACGGATATATCAGTTTGGGCATTGCTACTATTTTAATGAGCTGTATCCTACCTATCGGCCCTAAGGGCAGTTGCTCCCATATCTTGAATTTTTCCATTAACCAGTTTGTCAATTTTTCTATATTATGTTTAGTGTACTGTTGTATGTCGTTATTTCTAATCCTAAGTAAGTAAATTTATCAACAATAGGCATCCCCTCTGCTTCCTTACTGCCCTCTGGTTCCACCTGATTGACTGGGAACATGACTGATTTGGTTAAGCTCACTTTTACATGTAGAGTATCGAGCGCGGGACCAGAGAAACAATCAATGTTGCTTCAAGTAGAGAAGCACCTCCCAGAACCGCTCTGGCCGCGGTAAAATCTTACAGAGAACAAGAAATGTTTTAGACCTGAGAGCTTGCCAAATTTCTTTCCAAAATGCAATTCAAAGAGGGTCCCCTGTCCCCCAAGTATACCAACGTATCATCCGCATAAACTTGTATTTTCTCCTCTAGGCCCTGTATCCTGAACCCATTTATATCCTTAGCTTGTCACACCACCTGTGCGAAGGGTTCAATTGCCAATGTGAAAAGTAAAGGGGACAGAGGGCACCCCTGCCTGGTTACCCTGGCTAGTGAAAAGGATGGGGTTAGCTCAGAGTTAATCCTCATCAATGCTCTAGGGGAGTGATATAGGAGTTTAACTAGTCCCTGGAATGTTGGACCTATCCAAAAAAACCCTCCATAGATAATGCCACTCAACGGCGTTGAATGCCTTTGCAATGTCCAAAGCGGCTACCGCTCTCTGCCCCTTATTGTCATTTTCAGTGGTGTGATTTATAAAAAGTCGTCTTGTGTTCAATACTGCAGTTTTCCCTGCTAAAAAAGCCTGTTTGGTCTGGATTAAATGACATATTGACAACTTTTCCTAGCCTCTTGGCTAGGATTTTGGCTAGTATTTTAACATCGGCTGTTAAAAGAGATATAGGCCTATAGGACTCACATAGCAGTTGGTTTTTGCCCGGTTTAGGTAGCAAGGCAATAGCCGCCTCCTACAAGCATTGAGCAAGGCAACCTCCCCTGAGCCAAGGCCTCCCTAAAGGTTTCTAGAACCAACGGGGCCAATGCGCCACATGTCTTTTGTATATCTCAATCGGGAACCCATCTGCATCTGGGGCCTTCCCATTTGGAAAGGATTCTTGCAACAGGGAAAAGCAATACGAGGAACCATTCAGCAGAATTTTATAATTTTAGTTGCTCGTAGCCTCTTCTTCACCTCAATGAACCCAGCACGCTGGGGCTGGACCTGTGCAGAATAATCGGCGTAGATGGAGACTGTTGCTGCTTGGTACTGTAAGGCATCTTGCTTTCGCACCACTGAGAGGATGGTATCACGAGCGTTCAGCAACCTGTCTATCATCTGGCTTGGTGGTGCCCTGGGTGGCCCTGGCTGCGTTGGGTGAGTTCTCTCTACTGCAAATGTAGGATGTAGGAGACAAATTGTTCCTTCCAAACTTTCCCACCACCCACTCCTCTATAAAGTTTTTGGGCCTTTCTTCCTCTGCTTTTTCAGGGAAGCCAAATTGTTTAGCCGGAGATGGTTCTCTAGATCATTCATTTTTGCAAAGCCACTGGTTGCCATCCAGTGCACCTCACTGGATGGCAAAGGTCCTTGTGTTGGACCGAAACGTTGGATGAATAAACCTTTTGTTGTTTTTGACATATTGTGTCACCATTTCTTCAAATCCTGTGAGTGCCATCAACTATTTATTGTATATATATATATTTTCGGACCATTGACGAATTTGGAGATGTCTGCAGCCTTCCTGACATTTCGAGTCTTTTTCAGAAAAAAACCCCAAATTGAGTTTGGTCGAATCTCCAGTCGAATTTGACAACAAAATTTTAAGACTTTTAGATATTCAATTTTTTTTCTTTAATAACCCATTACATGAATTTGAAATTTGACCCTTGATAAATGCCCCTCTAAGAGTTAATCTTAGTAATTTTTCTCACTGTCTAAAAATCCACCCAACCTCTTGAAGCTTTCCAATGTATCTGCCAGTACAACTGATTCAGGGAGAGAATTCAACAGCTCTCCCTATAATAAAAAATACCTTTCTCCAAATGTAATTAGATGCCCCTCATTCTCATCATATCACTCTCTTATAGGGGATTGCCTCTTATTGCACACTGGGAGTTTGTAATCTTTGAGATGGGTTGGTTCAATGAAAGAGGTTTATTAAATGGTTCAGGTTGAACAGCCCCTTGATTTCAACATGAGTGCAATTATAGTGCTGAATAGTACCAAAATGCTTGTGCCTATTCTTAAATAACTAATAAGGAATAAACATGGAGAAGCTTCAGTTTCCCTGTCTGTCCTGTTTAGCTAAAAAATTTAGAAAAACCATAGATTTATAATATGACGTTCAAGATATTGGGGCTCAACTATTTTAACCTCGGCAGTAGCCCATGCCAACCAAGCAATTGGCTGAAAAAAAGGCAGCCATTGGTTGCTATGGGTTATTGCCCCTGTGCCATTTTGTCTAGTGTTTATAAATGAGGCCCATTGTGTCTTCATGCAGTCAACTCAAAAGATCTGATAGTCCAGGATAGGCAAGCCAATAGAAAAGATGTCTGGGAATAGTAGGATTCTACGCAGGTTCTATATGGGATATTGAAACAAAGTAACACGGAGCACCACTGGAGGAAGTAGTTAAAAATCAAGCCTTTATTGAATCCATTTTAGAAACATCCGTATCTAGGAGTGTGCAGGGACAAAAAAGGGTGGCTACTCAACGCGTTTCGTGGCTTCAAGTGCATTTAGCATTAATTGTCTTATTACCACCACATTGTCACTTGGACCAGGGTTCAAAAATCCTGACAGGTCTTCACTGCATGCAGCTCATAATAAGTTGCTCATAATGCAACTTCAAGACCCTAGCCCTTGGAAAATATACTTTAACTAGACATATTGTCTATGTCACATCATAGTCTTGTTAGGGAGACAAAGAACTGTGGGACAGAGATGTATTGGACTAAAAAAGTAAGGCTAGTACTATTATTTTTGATGAGATCTTACTGACCCCACCACACACATACATACATATACTCATGCTCACACAATGGACTGCTTTGTAACCCCTGGAGTGCTACTAAAATAAAAGAAAGTATGGGATCCCTTATCAGGTACCGTAACTTGTTATTCAGAAGGCTCTGAATTATAGGAAGGTCATCTCCAAGAGATTCCATTTTATACAAATAATTCAGATTTTTAAACAATTTCCAGTTTTCTTCAGTAATAAAACAGTACATTGTACTATGTTAATTCTTCTTGAATACTAACCAATCCTACTGCCTTTATTAATGTTTAAATTACTTTTTTGTAGGCAAGGTATGGCGATCCTAATTATGGACTGATGTCTTATCTGGAAAACCCCAAGCCCACTTGATAACAGATCCCATATCTGTACTTTTTTAATGTACTTAGTTATGTCCTTAAGGTTTGAGATCATTGGAGGTTATATATTAGGAACATTAAAAAAAAATAATTAAGGAACCTCTTATTTTAGGTGTGTACATCAGTATTATACTGAATCTTTAAAAGGTTAATGAGGGCATAAATCACGGGTTTTACAACAGCTCCCCGAAGCAATCGTGTTACCTTTGCATTTCAATGCATTGGAGGATTAAGAATTATGGGTTTCTATCTGATAGAAAGAATGATGTCCCCAAGCATTTCACAACAAGTTTGTTGATATGGGAATAGAACAACACAAAGCAGTTAGATGAATGTTCAACAGGAACGGAGCTCCACTGCCAACTCACTCTACTGTCTTCTCCTTGTCAGTCTATGAATCAATGTTTCACGAGATACCAATTATTCTTCCTTGAATAAGAAAGCAGGAGACATACAACAAATAAGTGTTTTTCATGTTTATTCAAATCTCTGCGCTATCAGTCATGATTAAACTCTGGGGTATGATTTAGCCTCCAAAACATCATTCATTTTGTTATAATTACATCCTTGGAAATACATAACTCTTTCCTAAGAATTGAAGAAACTTGCTTTGAAACTAAACTAAAGAATGTGCCAGTCTGTGCCAACAAATACATGGCAACATATAAATAGTTTCACGTGATATTTCATGGAAATACCAATTGGTTCTTGTATATAAAATAAAGATCCAGCAATATTATAGTCTTAGAGGCCCATTTATCAAAGGTAGAATTTCAAATTCATGTGAATTTTTTTTTTTACTCTAATAAATTGAATATACTCACAATTCAACTGAGGTTATTTAAGATAAAATGTGAATGTCTAATCTTCAATCAAATAGTTCCAACCCCTAAAATTTGAATCTTACAAACAAAGTTTTTCTCTGAAGACAAACTCTCCATATGCCTCAACAGACCTCTGCCATTGATTTGTACATGAACTCGGAAGGTTTTAGGTGGCAAATATTTAAATTAGGACTGTTTCCATGGTCAAGGTGTAATAAACCTCATATTCAAATTTACATTCGGATAGGAGGATTAAAATGCGAATGTGTGAATTCTGACAAAAACATGCAAAAATTTGAATTTACTACAAAAATCTGCCCCTTAGTGTCTATTTTTATAGGGAACATGTGTAGGGACTCATAAGTATAATGGCCCTTATGGATTAATTCCCATCCTAGTGCCTTCCTTTACCTGTTGCTGAGTTAAAACCCATGTAACATATTGGTATCATTTGCATATAATTTATATGATATGCATATTATTTATGTATATCACTTCCTGCAATGCTGTAACAAAGTGTCTTGCAGAGAGGGGCACTTCCTCTTTGGCCTGCAGCAGTTGACCTGGGCAGTTGTTCCACTGAGCCTGGAGTCAACAAGGCCCCAGAAGTGTTAGGCCCTTAAGGGACAACCCCTTTAGAGAAGTCGGGGTACAGGGACCCTGTGAACAAGGTGAAGCCAGTGTATAGGATATCTCTCTTTATAGAACTTTATAGTGAGAGTGAGTCAGAGAGGATAGCTAGCAAGAGCAGCTGAAGCTCCACCAAGGAGGATAGAAGGGAGTAGCTCACCCCCAGGCTCTACTTTGCCTGTAGTGCAGAGACTACAGTACTGACAAGGGACTTCAGGCAGTGTTCTTAACCCTGATCCACGTCTGCTGTAGGGATCCGGTCCACATGAGGTACTGAAATCCTGGAAGGTGAGCCTATCAACTCCCCATCGCTATTCCTACTATGGTGTCTTTCCTGGCTGTATCTGCTATGCCTCTGACTGTACCTGGCATATATATAGCTCAGTTGTGAGTATTACCAACCCAGTGGCACTTTGTATTGTAAATAAAGCCTGTTGTTCCAAATTGCAAAGAACCCCTGGCGTCTAACATCTGTTATTTTACATATCTGGCAGCATTGAGTTGTAGTTAAACAACCTCAGCACGTGTATTTCCCCTTAGCAAAAGCCCTACCTGGTGAGAGAGGGTTGCATGTAGCCCACGCTGTATCATAGCTAGTTGGTTTTGCCTATATCAGCCAAAAAGGGGTTACACGTGTTTTCCACTTAGCATTTGATAAGCTCTCTGATTTCCAATGCCCTTTACTACTGTCCAGGATCTGTTATGGAATATCTGGTCAGACTCTTAACATGTCAACAGTGCACTTATTGCCTTGTACTGATCATGTTTAACAGTCCCAGCTGTAAAAAAGTAAATCTTCAGTGGAGCAGAATGCCAATATATTAATCCAAACCGGCTACCATAACAGGTTGTTTAAAATGTTCAACAAAAACTACACCAAAGAGCTTTTTATCACTGGCATGTTGATTCAGAGGGTTTAAAATAAAATGAGCCTCTATATCTGGTAGTTTTTTTCCTCTCAGAGACACATACTAATCTTTCTTTTGGGTATCTAAACAGGGTCAGTTTCCTTCAGCTTCCCTCCACACATAGTGATGCCTGCAGAGCAGCCATTACATATAAAATGACTCTACTGACAATTTTTATCAGTTTTGGTGAACCTGTGGTATAAGCCTGTGTAGTATGCCTGCAACTTACTAGCCACTATAAAACTGGAAATGACTTATTCAATAGACCAGATAATCAAGGGAAAGTTTAAATAGTTGTAAAAGAAGCTTATATTATGACAAGTGACCTAAAGACCAGATGATCCCCCCCCAAACCTTTATGGAAAACTCTTTGGTACTCAACCCACTGCAGGGCTCTAACCTGTGACCACTAGATGTTGTTGGACATAATAATGGGTTTTGCCTTTTAATTCACTAGTTCAATGTGCGCATTCCCTCTATCTTCATGCCTATAAATCACACAGCGTGGGACTCTGCAACATTCCTGCACCCGTCTGTGAACTCTGGTTGCCGAAGAAAAGACACTTTCTACTGCGGTGAGTCTGAGCGGTGTTTTCCTAATTTATAAAACCAAGCACTCTTCTATAGAAAAATGCTTTTGGGTGGTTCTTAGTGTAGAAGGTCAACAACAGCTAAAAGATCATAGTTTGGTATCCCCTAACTCATTGCATATCGCCTTGTACAGATACCAGTGTTTGGGGGGTCTAAAAATTCTGCCACACCAAAACTTGATCTACTAGTACTACAGCTTCCCTCATAAAAGTTTAGCTTGGTAAGTGTCTGGTTGTTTTGATATATATAGGACACAATTTATTGTTTTCTTGCCGTTAGGTCAATGTAACCATGTCATGTATACAAGGCTTTGCTATCGCAGTACATTCCAATCTCATAGTCATAATGGAACATTCCCATCACTGCAGGATGGATCTGTATTTAACTGAATTTCCCTTGTGGTCTAAGGGGTTGAATGGACTTAAATGAGAACGAAAGCCTAACTAAAGAAGTAGGTATAAATGTTGTATATGATGTTTTGTGCTTGTGTACCAGCCCAAGGCAACCACAGCCCTTTAGCAGTAAAGATCTGTGTCTCCCCAGTAGATGCCCCAGTAGCTCCCCATCTTCTTTTCTGATTCACTGATTCACATGCTCTGTGCTGCTGTCACTTACTGAGCTTAGCACCAGGTCCAGATTGAGAATTAAAATAGGCCCTGGCATTTCAGGTACACAGAGGCCCAAACAGCCCCCACCAGCCCACTAAATATTGACTTTCTATGGCACCTTATAGCAGCCCCTCTGGCATTTGCCAGAACCCACAGATTGGCAGTCCGGGCCTGGGACCCACTCACAATATACAGTACACTTAGGGGCAGATTTACTAAATTCACATATATTCACAAGGTATTTGAATATTCGATCGAATTTTCAAAAAATATTCGAATTTCGAATATGCAAATTAGGCAAATTCGACCATCGAATATTTGAATTTGAATGATTTGAATTTAATTTTATTCGAATATTCGCAAATTCAATGGTCGAATACTTCCCCTTTAAATTTAAATTCACTCACCTACTTCGACAGATTAAACCTACCGAAATGGGGATCATTCCCTAAGATCGAATTTAAACAAATTCGATCGATCGCTACAAATTGTTCGAATATTCTTTCCTCTATTCGATCGTTCATTTGATCGATCAAATTTCGCAAAAAAAATTTCGAATTCGATATGGGGCAGATTTACTAAGGGTCGAATTTCGAATGGAAAAAAAAATTCGATATCAGAATCAGAATCAGAATCAGAATGGGCTTTATTGCCAGGTATGTTTTCACATACTAGGAATTTGTTTAAGTGACAGAGCTCAACAGACACGGGTAATAAAAAGAGTATAAACAAGTATACAGAATGTACAAAATATACAGAATACAAAGAATAATGTGCAATTAGCAAATAAAGTGTTGTATGTACTACATGAGTTGTTAAGTGTTCATGACATGGACTGCTTGGGGGAAGAAACTGTTCCTGTGTCTGGTCGTTTTAGTGCTAAGTGCTCTGTAGCGTCGACCAGATGGCAACATATTGAAAAGGTAGTGAGCTGGGTGTGAGGGGTCCAGAGTGATTTTCTTAGCTCTTACTCTCACTCTGGATAAGTACAGATCTTGGAGAGTGGGAAGGCGTGTTCCAATGATTTTCTCCGCAGTCCTGGCTACCCTGTGCAGTCTCCTGAGGTCAGATTTGGCAGCTGAGCTGAACCAGACAGTAATAGAAGTGCAGAGGATGGATTCAATAATTGCGGTGTAGAACTGAGTCAGCAGCACCTGTGGCAGGTTGAACTTCTTCAGCTGACGGAGGAAGTATAACCTTTGTTGGGCCTTTTTCACAATGGAGTCAATGTGAGTGTCCCACTTCAGGTCCTGGGATATTCGACCAGGGAATAGTGGGGGAATAGTGGGGAATTAAAAAAGTTTGAATTCCCCACTATTCCCCCACTATTCCCTGGTCGAATTTTGAATTTTATTTTTCATTCGAAATTCGACCCTTAGTAAATCTGCCCCATAGTGTCATAGAAATATAGTCACAATATAAGGCTGATTAGTCATTAATACAGATAATTACTACATGGCATCACAGAAACCAGTGCAATTAGCATCAGAATTTAATAATCAGCAAACCTGTAGAATCAACTTATATTACAGCCAGGGAACCTCAATTTCTGCTGCTGGATAATTAGTGACGACCCCTAAGCTTAGCTTCTCAACAGCTGCTCAGAGCCCACTGAGCATGTGAGTGTCACAGACACTTTCCAAGATGGTGACCCCCTGTGACAAGTTTCAAGTCCTGGATCATTGCTGCTATTGACAAGCTGAAACTTTAGCCTCGTGCAAAACGTTCAGTATATAATTACTGTATATATTTTTTGCTATATTCCTTTTTAGGCTTTAGTTCTCCTTTAAGAAAGACTTAAGAGACTTGAACTGGTAGGTTTTAGTACTGGCATCCTTTGAGCAAAACAATGCATGTATTGTACATAGTCCCATTTACCCCTTTTTGCCTCTTATGCTGGCCATACACGGGCAGATAAAGCTGCCGATATCCGTCGTTTAGACAGATTTGATAGCTTATCTGCACGTGTATGGGGCTTCCAATGGAATATGATATCGATCAGGAAGGTTGGATTTTATTCCGACCGTCGGAAGTCCATTGCGCCCATCGTAATCCGATCGTTCGGCCATACAACCACCGAACGTCCGGATTACGCCAATATAGCCCTGCTAGTTAGTCGCATATTGGGGAAAGATCTTTGCATCTATGGTCAGCTTTAGTGGTAAACACCTCAAGTTGATGAACCTTTAAAGTTGTAGCTCCAACCCAACTTGCTCATGAAATATGCTGCCCACATAAAGATCTTCCTTGTTCCCCATCGCTAAAAATTAAATACATTCTCCCTAGCCAAGCTTTTATTACTTTTAGTTAAATCTATATCCCATTGGCCAAACTTATGGCACACAATGAAACTTCATGACTTTGCTTAGGTAGAACTCCCATGTGCCATTATTTTAGCAGCTAATAATATACCTGTGATACTGTACATGCAAAATGTTAAGGAAATTATCTTTTTCACAGTTAAAACGTCCCGGGGTAAGTATCTTATTTCCATGTTAGGTGAGAGATTTTCTTTAATTATGCACTGTGAATGAAACTTCATTTCCAGAGCGAGAGAAAGAGACGATGGTTCCTTTCTTATCAGAGATCAGAAAATATATTATTCTGGTAATTAATTTCTACATTTCCAGTATAGATAGTTTAAACCAAGTCAACCAATGTCATCCAAGTGCCCTATTTAAAGGGGAAATAAAGCTCATGGGCCAGAAATGCTGTATTTTATTTACTGCCCCAGCCCAGAGGTCAGGCAGCCCCGTTGCAGTGATGCTCCACAGTTGTCACCATCATCTTGGCTCTTCTAAGTGGCATCTTCTCATTGTCATTGACACTGCACATGCTCAGTGCTCACATGTCAAGTGTGTCCATGGATCTAGGTCTCCCCAATCTCAGTGGGTGGACTTGGCTACTGGATAATAGAACCTTGTATGAAGACATTCAATCACTTATAGCTTCTATATGTGACATGAGAGGACGTTAATTGATCTAGTCATGATAAATCATAAATGAAATCTCATTCCTTGTGATTGAGAAAAACAGTTCAAGATCCCCACTCTTAATTCTCCTTTTGAACTTCCCTGCATTTCACTGTGGCTGTCAGTGTGTATAACACTTTCATGGTCGATGCTATAATTACCCAGAACTACTCATTTCGCATTGTAGCTAAAATATATGTTATCTGGTAACAAATACTGTATTTTTAACGTCCAAGGACAAATAATGTGGATGCTAAAGATGTGAAATACGGATCTATCAGGCTTAAGGGTAATTATTGGCTTTCCTATCAGTGGGATTTGTAGAGGTACTACAAGATATAATTAGCAAATATGCTGCAGAAGCTGTCGCTACTCGCGCATAAAGATGTTTCAACAAAGGTGATAAAGAAAAATTCATGCAACATCAGGTGCCAAATTCTGCTGCTAATTCTGTCTCTTCTCATCATTCTGTTGGAATATATTGTCTTTTAAAGGGATAAAATATAATTTTAAAAATGCTACCATTTAAAATAAACCAAAAGGGCTCATTTACTAGGGTTGCCACCTTCTGCCGAGTGCCGGACTGGGCGCGGGAAGGTCAGATAATGCCATGGGCAGTCCTAGTGATGTTGGGGCAGGTAGATAGTTGACAGTGGCATCTGGACAGGCAGTTTTCACCCTAAAAACAGGGCACTTCTCTATACTGTATTTAATAATTGAAATATTTTTTGGCATTCGAAATTCGACCCTTAGTAAATCTGCCCGTCTTTGGTTTGGGGTCATTCTGGTCCATAAATGATGCACTGGAAATGACCACATGGTCTGTAATTCCTCAGTGTTCTACACCTGAGCCTGTTTATTTTTGGATTGGCTTCACTGTGACTGGCTCAATCTGTTTTCACTCTCCTGGTTCCTGATCCTATTCAGCGACTAGGCTTTCTGCTGCCTTCCCTGGCCTTGGCCTAACTTTTGACTTTGGTTTTGCCTTCATTCTTCATTTCTTGCACTTCTGCCTCTCCTCCACCAAGATCAGATCTGTATCATTCCACTCTGTATCAGACTCCGTATCTCTGATCCTGACACCCGGAGAAAAGAATAAGCATTCATTTGTTTCTTTGCTATTATTGCCTTAATTGAAATCTGTCCTGTGTTGTGGAAAACCCTGCTGTGAATAAAACACAGGCTCATACCTGCATAAAAATTACATTGGATGTCTCCTACTTGGGATATGGTATTTTCTCTTCTGCCCCCTAAACTTTGGGAATAAGAAATATTTAAAAAAGAAACTGTATCTCAACTTTTTATCAGTCAGTGTCCTTCTTGACCCCATGTTCTTCCCAGGCCCCAAGCAGTTACAGGGTCTGATTCCTCTGCTTGTCTACCCCTGGTTGCCATGGAATAGTTTAGCTACACAGAAACACAATCTTCATTCTTTAAGTGCAATGTGTAAGATGTAATTATGAACAGAAATGTATTTTTACCCATAATGCTGACATCTGCACTACACTTGCACCAGACAGATATCTGCTTTTTAAGGCAATTTAAGTGCAAGCTGAATTTAGCGTGAGGGTTGTGGCACTACAGGAAGACGGTGAAAGGGGTGTTTGCATATGATTCGTTGGGTGCAATGCTGGTGCACCCATTGATGCAACCTACCTTGGAAGCCCTGGAGCTACCACCAGGTCAATAGGCACAGTTGCACATCATTGATCAGAAGATGCAGGAATGACACATTTACAACCATGTGCAGGATTGTGATTGAATAAATAGTATCAATATGCCATTGTGCCCTTTTTATAGCACCCACACTTGCAGATAAAAGAGTACTGTTGTGTCCTATCCAAAGGTATATATGAAAAATTAGTGAATGATTATAATAACTGTCTTTTATTTATATAACCAGGGTTGGACTTGGCAAGCGAGACACAGGAAAAATACTCAGTAGGCCCCATTCCTCATGAGCTCTCTGGTCAAGGGCCACTTCCCAGATAACTGACTCGACTTATGGAGAAGGATCAGCAGGAAGGGACTGGACATGATCTGACACGTGTTAGGGGGGAAATCGGGAGAGGGTGTTGTTGGTTGCAAGGAGGGTCATTGGTGTTGAAGCCACAGTTGGCCCCCAGTGCCCTAGTCCAACACTATTTACAACACTTCCATACAAAGCAGCAGATTATCAAAACGTGAAGCACAGTCTACTACACTGAGTAGTGTTGGGCGAATCTATCCCGTTTCGACGAAAAATTCTCGAATTGGCTAAAAATTTGCAAAACGAGTCATGTCACGCCGTTTTTCGATGCGCGTCACATAATTATTGACGTGTACGATATTTTCGGCGCAAGCCGCGTCATTTTTGGTGCACATCGCTTATTTTATGCCAGCGAATTTATTCGCCAATGGCGAATCGTGGGAATTCGCTGCAAATTCACATCTGGCGAATAAATTCGCCCATCACTACATCTGAGATCAAACTTTCACCTTGTATTTTAAAATAATGATTATTGGCCCAATAATGTGATAGAACAAACTGACAGTACAATCTATTAGCTTATCATAGAAAAATTAAAAGACAATCCCATTGCAGTCCAATGAGAGTAAAACACAAACTATAAACAATGAATCTCCAAAAAAAGGAACTAAAAATAAATAATGTTGACATGGGTAAAACAAAAACCAACCAGTTACCTAGTTTAACAGCTTTATCATACAATCGCTTGATCTAGGAACATGAATGAAACTTTCGCTTTCTACTGTACGGAATAATTTCTGTCTGCTGAAAACCATTTCATGGCTTCCCCTCGAGGAAACGCTTTTATCAAACACATCATGTCGTCACGTTAATAGTAAAGAAACCATTTCAGAGAAACTATTCACAGGCACCAGTATAAATAGGGCAAGCGCCGCCAGAGAGACAGTTATCTTTCCATGCAAACAGATTGTTTTACATCATCAAATTGAAAACAATTTCACATTGTATAACGTGTTCGATTCCGACCTTTCTCAGGTCTTTGATAAAACACAAAACTTAGTTTGTGTAAACACTAAAAACGCTGTGAAGTCGCCGCAGTGGTATGTTTTCTTTAATACTGGCTGCATCTGAAAGCAGTGGAGCTTTTTTTTTCAGGAAAAATGTCTGGGTTTAAGGTTATTGAGCTTCTGTGGCTTATTAAATAATATTTCTATGTTTAAGGTCACAATATACAGTAGTTCCAAACTTCTTGTAACAGGTAGAAGGGGGATGCAACAGCAGAACATTATATAGATAAGGGTATATATAGTTTATATATAAGTTTTTATGTGTATGGAGGGTGTGTGTGTGTATATAGATGCAGGGTGTCAGTTGGAGGGATTGAACTTGATGGACTTTTTTTTTACCCAATTTAAAGGGCAAGGAAAGGCAAAGAAATAAAATCCCATATTTACTTTCTTTAATGAAAAAGACACCTATCTCCAATATACTATAGGAATTGTCAGATGGTCCCTAACTTCTGGTAGGGAAACAATCATACAACAGGGGGAGCCCCTGCCTTACTTACCAGCCATGCAGAACTCAAGCAGCTTTGTTTT
>CM044434.1:155175174-155192119 GCA_024363595.1 Xenopus borealis
CTATCTATCTATCTATCATCTATCTATCTATCCATCCATCCATCCATCCATCCATCTATCTATCTATCTGTCTGTCTGTCTGTCTGTCTGTCTGTCTATCTATCTGTCTATATATCTATATAGTGTTAGAGTTGGTTGTGTTGGTTTGCTATTTGTGTTGAAAGAAATATAACATTTTTGCTATTAAAAATCTTCACTCACTCAAAAAATGAAGAAGAAATGGCACTTGTATCTATAAAGTGAGATGACATTATAAATAATAATTCAAGTAAATCTGTGATAATTATAATTTGCAAAGAGGGCAAGGACTGTGTCTTTGCTTTTTGTGTGAATCAAAGGGGCCAAGGGGAACTGTGAAAGCTTTGGCTCTATCTCATTAATCAACATTTACCCAACCTATGGCAATATAGCTATCCTCACTGAAACTGGACCCTGCTGACTTGATCCCAATCCATTAGCAAATACCATAAACTGTTTCTAGACTTATATGACCAATGAGGGTAGATCTACACCCAAAACCCAATGAACCATGTGGGATATAATAAACAATATATATAGTCACTACAAGGTATTTTTCAGAATGTATTACACCCCAGCTAGAATGATCTGAACTTATCCAGAACTTTCATCAGGCCTGGAGAAATATGACCTGGATTTGCAGGAGGCAACACATTCTGTTAATAAGGAGAGTAAAGTCCTTTTAGCTCAGTCTTAAACAATGACCAGGAGAACACTGACAAAATACAAAAGACGTCTAGGTCAATGTAGCCTCAAGGAGGAATATGACACCTTTTCTAAAGATGATTTAATGAATTCATAAATTAATGAACTAATCAGCAGCTATACATCCAAAGGCAACGAATTTCACATCTTACAAAATGTTAATCCTCTTCATCTATTGAAGAGAATTATTTCTTCTGCTGTAATTGCAAGGAGAGCATTTTGTCATTTGCATAGAACTGAGGATAACAACATTTACTGATCTGGGAATACCCCTTATCATACCCCTAAAATAGTCCTGATGTTCTCCGTCTTATTTAAGTTCATTGACCTTTTTTGTCAATGTCTTTTCAGTGATACAGATACCCCAAACTGAACTGATATCCATCTGAGAGAGCAGACCTGTCCTTCCAATTGAATGTAGTCCAGGCAATAACTCCACTCTGTAGCCTTTCTGTTGCATATGGCAACCAATTTTCCAGCGGAGATGAGCATTTTCTTGGCTTCATTTTCCATTGGCTCTAAAAATAAGTACATCCACCAAAGGAGAGCCTTTTTTGACATGAAGTAGGATCTAAGCATCGCAGTGCAAGAACGCACTGCCATATTTTTGCAGTATTCACCAGTGGAGAACAGCTCTAGAATGCTCTATGTAAAGGCAAATATGTGGAGATGGAGCAAGATTAATGGAATCACCTAAAACACATACCCCACACTCTTTTTCCCTTCTAATAAGAATGATGTTCTGTGTGCACCAGCTTTATTATTAAAGGGATACTGTCATGGGAAAACACATATTTTTTAAAATGCATCAGTTAAAAGTGCTGCTCCAGTGGACTTCTGCACTGAAATCCATTTCTCAAAAGAGCAAACAGATTTTTTTATATTCAGTTTTGAAATCTGACATGGGGCTAGCCATTTTGTCAATTTCCCAGGTGCCCCTGGTCATGTGACTTGTGCCAGCACATTAGGAGGGAACTGCTTTCTGGCAGGCTGCTGTTTTTCCTTTTCAATGTTACTGAATAGTACGCAGTGGGACATCAGTTTTACTATTGAGTGATGTTCTTAGATCTACTAGGCAGCTGTTATCTTGTGTTAGGGAA
The DNA here is from genome assembly GCA_024363595.1 of Xenopus borealis. NCBI lineage: Eukaryota > Metazoa > Chordata > Amphibia > Anura > Pipidae > Xenopus > Xenopus borealis. Next base: position 155,176,998 of record CM044434.1, read on the forward strand.
CTGTTATCTGGTTACCTTCTCATTGTTCTGTTGTTAGGCTGCTGGGTGGGGGAAAGGGAGGGGGTGATATCACTCCAACTTGCAGTACAGCAGTAAAGAGTGATTGAAGTTTACCAGAGCACAAGTCACATGACTTGGGGCAGCTGGGAAATTGACAAAATGTCTAGCCCCATGTCAGATTTCAGAATGAAATATAAAAAAATCTGTTTGCTCTTTTGAGAAATGTATTTCAGTGCAGAATTCTTCTGAAGCAGCACTATTAACTGATGTGTTTTGAAAAAAATTTTTTTTCCCATGACAGGTTCCCTTTAAGGTCTATCTATGGTGTAGGATCTAGGCATGGCAGTGCAAGAACATAATGCTCTAGAGCTCTATGTAAGGGTAAGTATGTACAAATGGAGCAAGATCAATGGAAGCATCTAAAACAGATATCCCACACTCCTTTTCCTTGGTAAGAATGATGTTCTGTGTGCACCAGCTTTATCATTAACGTCTATCCATTCCTCTAGTCAATGTTTCACAGCAAATAAATGAAACTGCATTGACACATGCTATTTGCATTTTTATGATTTACATTGATGGCTGCGATGTACATTTATAGAATGACTCTTAAATTACTTTAACACGTAGATGTTAGATTCCCCAGCTTTGATCTAGAACACTCATATTCATTTTAAAAATGTTATGGTACCAGATGTTATACAGTGGTCCAGTTACACGACACAGTAACATTTTGGGGGAACATCTTTAGTTTAATATAGCGCTTTCATCACACAATATTTTCAGGATTGCATGCTGTGCTTTGAGAAATCTTATTTCTCTAACAGTCTGCTTCTATTTGATAAACAATGGGCATTAAATAAAGTTTGATTAAGGCCAAAATGTTTATTGTTCCTGTGAATACAATCTTGTCTTTCGTTAAAGCTTATCTTGTTACTTAAGCGGAAAAATGCCACCATTTTTATCAGTTTTCCCTTGTGAATAGTAGCTATTAAAAAGATACAAACAACTTTTGGAATTCACAATTTATTTTTTGTTTTACTTTTCACAATATTGGCAGTTTTATATTGTTAATATTGTTAAAGGGATACTGTCATGATTTTTATGGTGTAGTTTTATTTCTAAATTACACTGCAAATAATTCACTCTACCATGTAAAATTTTTATTCCTGATCCTACAAATGTATATTTTTTAATTTTAATATTGGTGTGTGGGCAGCCATCTCAGCTCATTTTGCCTGATCCTTTGCTTTCAAATAGAGCCAGCACTTCATGAAGTAGCTTTCAGGCAGGCTATTACCCAATATAATTGGAGGAGTCGCAGTGGGACTTGGAATTTTACTATTGAGTAATATTCTCATTTTTTACCAAGCAGCTGTTATTTCGTTTCATGGAGCTGTTATCTGGTTACCTTCCTATAGTTAGGTTGCTGGGGAAAAAGGGAGGGGGTGTTATCACTCCAGCTTGCACACATCACATGACTGGAGGCACCTGGGAAACTGATAATATGTCTAGCCCCATGTCAGATTTCAAAATGAAATATTAAAAAAATCTCTTTGGTCTTTTCAGTGCCTACCAGTACCGTTGACAAATTATTGCAGCCGAAACAAATGGCAATAACCACATATAAATACCACAAGATGCCATAAAGAGAATGCATTTACCTACCTTCATTCTTTATGTGATAATTTTTACTTTGAAATGCAGCACAAGGAACAAGCAAATCATATGGTTTACACCAGGCAAGCCTTTCTTTGCACAATGTGCCTGCTCACTCCTGAGCCTGGTAAATCCATTTGGAAGGTGTTTAAGTCATGCCCATGCCCCATCCACATTCTTTGACTCAGTAATAGAGGCAAAGGTTACTCTATGACTCCAGCATCAAAAGGGTTATTTTATGCTAAAATGGAAAAGCCCAGGGAATATATGAGAAATTTTTAAGGTTGCTTCCTTAGAAACTCTTGAAGATGATTTAAAAATGTAACCGTGCCATCTCGATTGGACACAGGATCATAGAAAAAGGAGAAAAAAAAGAGCAGCTAAACAGTTCATTTTGTCTGAAACCATGAATTTCGAATAAATGTGGCTATCAAATTTACAGTACTTTATATCCTATGACCTACACCTTCCTGCAACCCAAGGCAGTCTGTTCTTTTCTGGTCATATTCACTGTTGTAATGTGAGCCTAATGGGCCTGCAGCCACTAATTAAAACTGGCCTGTTCCTCAGACCTTTCAAGTGACAACATCTGAACAAAAGTTCTATCTGTGGCTCATTCAAGCTCCTGGACAAATGCTTTAGGAACAACCATATATAAAAGCATTTTTCACTTGATTATTTGGAAAAGGAGAGGAGAGATAGCCATCACTTTTTTTTAATATTGAAAGTGACTGTTCAAATGGAATTCTTTTTAATATGGCCAAATGACAGTGACCATCAAAAATATTTTGCTAGGGCTAAAAGTCTTATTTAAGATGCCCGTAGATAGGCAAATTTTACCCTTATATCCTACAAATGAGGATGGCCCAATGTTTTGACCTGCCTCTAACCATTCAGATTAAATAAAGTCGTAAAAGAACAAATCAGATGATGTTCTGTCCATAAATTTTCAAACTATATAAGAAGCTTGAATCTTTGGATCCATGGTGGGTCTGGGTGTATTCCCCAGACCTTCAGAAAAGGTGAGTGCATCACGGAAATTCAACTGTAGGCAGGCACCAATCCAGAACACCATAGAGTATACTTGTAATGATCGGCACCCAATACCAGAACAGTTGCTAAGCACCCTGGTCTCAGCTCGGCTTCGGGAGGAGCCCTCAGCTTACTCGGATGCCACCTGGCAAAGCAAAGAGTTCTGGCTAGCAGAGGGGCACGACTGTTAAACAAAGTCTTTGGGCAGAAGATCGTGGTACAAGGCTTCAGGCAAAAGAGTAGTCAGATCAGGCCGGGTCGGGGCAGGCGGAGTACAATCATAGTCAGGCAGGCACAGGTCAACACCAAGAAGTCAATCAGGAGGGTAGCGGATATAGAAGAGTCGTTTACAAGGCAGGGTCAGGATTCCAGAAATCAGGATAGTCAGATACAGGCAGGGATCACAACAAATAATCAGAATCAGAATCTAATAGCACGAAAAGGCACCAGGAACTCTTGAGAGATAACCTATAACAGGCAAAGTAAACGTGTTCCCTAGCCCTTTAAATAATTTGATAATCACGTCAGCGCACCTGCACCTTTAAGAAAATGCGGAAGTGCGGCACTAACGCCCCAATGAAGCGTCGCGAGGAGAGTTATGCTGCGGGCGTCCCTGCCGTCACCCCACTAGACGACCAGGATGAGTTGTTACAATACACCAGGAGCCCAAAGTTCAGACAATAGAAAAAGTTTAGTTATTTGACATTATGTTAAAAAATCCTTATGCGTTTCGTGTCACCCAAGGCTAACTTTTTAAAGATGTGATATTTAAAAGAACAGGCACCAATTTAGGCGGAGTTTGTGGAACAACCAATGAGTTTCCATTGTTGTTGTTTTCTCTAGTGGGTCATATACAAAATACACAGTATATTATTACAATGCAAAAACACAGAGTAGTATCAAATTACGAGTACAAAAGGATACATGTTTTTTTTTTAATTCCTGGTTTAACCCAAATGGTTAAATGGAACATTATATACTATATAAACATAATGTAAAATGAATAAAATATACTATACAGGTAAATAAGTATATAAATGGTTTCATTAGATAAAGCATGAAATATCAAATTCAAAATGTAACCACATCGGTTGTCTGGTCCGTAGGTAAAAGATCCATTTTGCTTCTATTTTCAATAGGTCTGAAGTTTTATTACCTCCTCGATTGTTTTGAACAATTTTATCAATACCTATTCCACTTAGAAAAGACACCTTTCTTTTATTACAGTACGCTTTCTTCTTTTTTTTGGGCATCACTGTTTGTGCTGTTGAAATTATTTATGGTAGTAGAACCTACAGTATATTATCAACCTTGGTTCTATATCTCTTAAATAAATCCTCTTGATTCATTTTAGTTGTTTTTTAAAGGCTTTATCTAGGATAACTGTATTATAATGCCTTTGTGACAGTTTTGTCTGAAGATCTTTAGACTTAACAATAAACTCTTCACTTGACTGTATGGTATATTATTAGTTAAATATTTTTGGATGACATGATTTGGCATTCAGGGTTGTGTTTATTCGCCATCTGCGTATACGTTCGCAAGACAGCTGCAAAATGTGGCAGACAACACGGCAACAAACACCCATAGACCCTAATATACTTGTGCAAAAAAGTGCAATGGAAAAACGGCAAAGTATGTAGTGCAGAAAACGTTGCCATGGAAAATTAGATGCTGAGGAAAAAGTCACCACAAAAAAATGTCCAAAGGCCAATGCATTTTGTTTAGAATTTCTTTTTTCATTCAACCTAAATGGGGATTTGCCTACTAGAAACTACTTAATCATTACCTGGTGGAATAAGGTATGAGCTAGCCTGCCTTTCTTACACTAACCAAAGCCCTCATTCATGTGGTCTCTGTGTCTGACTTCTTTGGCCTACCTTATACTTCTTGATAATGTGACCTCCTACCTCAGGCCATCCAGAACATTCTTCTCCTTGCTTGGACAGGAATCTAAAGAGGAAAACTATGGCAAACCCCCTCTTTTACAAATTATATTGCAGTGATCAACTAGAGGCTCACATGCTGCTCACCAATCCCTTGGATGTTGCACCCAGTGGCCTCAAAGCAGCTGCTTCTTTTTGAATTTCAGGCTTGGAGGCAAGTTTTGTTTGCATTAAAACCAGGTCTACTGCCAAACAGAGCCTCCTGGAGCCTGCTACTCCACATAGGAGCTACCAAATAGCCAATCAGAACCCTGATTTGGCCCAGTGAATTTTCATGCTTGTGTTTCTCTACAACTGTTTTTACATTTGAATGTGGCTCATGGGTAAAAATAGGTAATACCCATAACTCCAATGGGCCATTAGCAATGCACTCCACCCACAGGGCACAGGTTAAACTTCACTCAATAGGGAAGGTTAAATCTTTATATCCCCAAATATGCTTTAAGATTTTTTTGTCAATAAGAAGCACCTCACAAGGAACTAGAGAAGGAAAGATTCATTTATTATAAAAAAGACAATGTGCAAAGTGCAAAAAAACAGGTCCTATGCCATAGCTCACCCACTTCACCTTATAATAAAAATGGAAGCACCTAAGCATTAAACAAGTCATTGAGGCATACAGCAGTGCTACAGAGTGTTAGTAGAGACTGGGAAATATGCAACCAACCTTCATGAAGGGGCAGATTTACTAAGATTCAAATTAATTTGAAGTGGAAATTCGAATCAAATTCGAATTTAATTTTTTTAAATTTATTTTGGGCTTATTTGACTCAAACAGCCCAAAATTTTATTCTGATTGGCCAAATTCAAATTAGATTGTCGAAGTGCTGGCCCTTTAAAAAAAATTTGATGTAACAATCCACAGATTAAACCTACTGGATTGCTATATATCTCCCATAGGATTTTTAATTGAATAAAAAAAATTTGATCGAATGGTTAAAATCGATTGATTTTTTGATCTTTCGATAAATCGAATTGCGGTAAAACCCCTCAAATTCAAAATTCTAATTTGAGCGGTTTTAATTCGAATTTAATTCGAAGGTCGAATTTGAGGGTTAATTAACCCTCGAAATACAACCCTTAGTAGATTTACCAAGGGTCGAATTTCGAGGGTTAATTAACCCCCTATATCTACAAAATCCTGTAAGAATTATTCGCTAATCCTCAGATAAACATCAGCACTAATTTATTCAATGATTCTGACAAATGTGCTGTGACTATGTTTTGACTCTTGCCATTTACACTATTGCGCAATAAAGTAATTAATTGTGTTATTTCTCTCTTGTATTATTACTGCTTTTTAATTAGCCCCTGCCACACAACATTCTCAAACCTTTTAATGACGCCTAAACGATATGTAAATGATTTCGAAAAATTATGACAAATCAGGAATATTCCATGGAAGCTCTGAGGTCTACAAATATATTGGCATAATTAAATCTGATTGCATTGAACAACTGTGTCTTACTCAGACTTAAAGGAATAATTGTCATCCCCACTTCCATACATTGACTAATTAACATATTGTTAATGGTAATAGCAATAAAGAGTTCTCTCTGCATCACCTATAATTTAGAAAGACAGTTTCATGGATCTTTTCCTGCCTTTTGTATAATATAGGGTATAAATCACTCATCAGGGTGCTAATTCATTCAGAGAGACGTCTAGCAATATGAAAACAAAAGCTTTTGCAGATTTGTGCAATTACGATAACGATTATAAAACATTCATGAGTGATATTTTGATCAATACTTAAACAATATGAATGTAGTCCTTTTGGCACCCCTTTGTCAGTGTTACACTCCATGTGTGGCTCTCTCTGTGTGACCTGATTTCATGTAACAAGCCTGAGCCACTCAGCAGTGGTACCTGTACATACTAGTAGTGATGGGCAAATAAATTTGCCAGGAGTGATTAATTTGCAAAACAGCAGTGAAATTTGCTGGTGAAAAATAAGCAGCATCAAAAAAAATTGGTGTGTGTCAGAATAGTCACACGCATAAAAATTATTGTGAGACAAAATTATTTGGACGCCCAATGACTTTAATGCATTTGCACAGAATAGTCTTGCGTATAAAAATTGCCACCCGTCAAAATTATGTTGACGCCTGTTGGCATCAATGCATTTTGCAAATTTTTTGCCATTTCACGATTTTTACTGTAAATTCATGAATTTCACAAAGTCGTCCAGCAGTACTTACTAGCGCAGTGCCTCCACCTAGTGGGATCCGGGAATGCACCTACGGGTGGCCCCACTAGGAACACAGTAATAAAACACACAGAGTATTTGTTAAACTGAATAACTTTATCTAAAATAAATGTGATGGGCAACTAGTAAAAACAGCATTCCTAACAAGGTGGAAATAGGGGACCTTGCTAGCTATCTGCCTAACTAAAAGAAGGCAAAGTCCTTTAATGTATTTCCATAACACAGTCTCTATATATATAGCTTATATATAGCTTTATGCTACTGTCCCTTTAAATAGGATACTTACTCCTTCATTTTCTGCTTTTGGTGAGGCCTTCCAGCTCTCTGGGCCCACCAGCAGCTCCTCTTTCTCTCTCCTGTTTCTCTCTGCCAGGCTGCTCTCTACTAGGTTCTGCCACTTCCTCTTCCTGCCAGCCCCTCCCCAACTGCTGTGTCACTTCCTGCAGCACTGAGATGGCTGTACAGCCAGTTGCTAGGTAGAATTTTGCGCTACTTCCCTACATGAAAATGAAAAAAAAACATCCAGCCCAAAGTGTTGATTGTATGAATGGACCTACTTGTCCATTGTGGCTGTAGATCCGTGTCTTGCCTTTATTTCATGTTATTCACATTTAATGACACAAAAGAAATTAAAATGATTTATTTAAAGTAATATACCCGATAGTTCTTCAGATGGGATATGCCTGCATTCACACACTAGCACTTCTATGGTGTGTTACATCTGCCAACTAAACAAACTCCTTGCAACTGATATTAGTCAGCCGAAGAAGAAGCGATTTCTCGCTGGCCGACTAATCTCCCCAAGTAGCAACGTGTGCCACTTTCCTATAGGATGACAAGTTCATGTAGAAGTCAGTGAAATTTGTATTAGAGAAATTGAAACTACTGTATTTTTCAATTTGGTCAATATGCTGGTGATTCGGATTGGAGGGCCAAGTCAATAGTTTATTGAGCGGCAAGTTAACAGTTTAACCAGGGTGTATTTTCCCTTGAGAAGTCTTCACCATACATTGTGCCATTTTGCAAATTTGATACCACTACACTAATTCAATAAAATGCAAAGTTGCATCCTGGCAGTTAATTCATCAGCGCAAGTATTTTATAGCAAACTATGGTTAATGTTTGTTTTCTGCCTAGCCAAACATTTATGCTTAGGTCAATTTGAATAGGGTGGGTACATATACAGTAGGTCATATATACGTCTTTATTAGAGATGTTGGTGCAAATGCTTGAAGTGGACACTTATTATTACACCTGTCCAAGGAAGCAAAATAAAGACAAAGGATCCTCTACCCCACCCTAAAACAAATGTGACATGCCCACATGGCAAAAAATGGTAAAAAAAAAAAAGGTTAAACAAAACTTTTAAAGACAATCCCACTTTAAAATATGAAAAAAGGCATCTTTTGTCACTTCATCTTATCAGTTCGCCAGGAAACTCTGGCGAAAGAGGTAACGTTCTGTTAAATTCGCACTTTAGTAAATTTGCAGATTAACAATCATTCACCTGAGTGAAAATGAGTCTGGTGAAAGGGCGCAAGCGAATTGTCCTCTACGCTTGTTAGTACATTGTTGATCTCCCTGCAGATGGGATTTTCTGGAAAATTTTCGCTAGCGACGGTCACTTCTCCCTTCGGTAAATCTGCCCCCATGTGTTCAGCCCCAAACAATCTGTTTAGATTTGTGAAATTGAAATTCTGATCAAACATGGTGGTAAATGTATTCAGCTAATGATTACCACATTAATCATGATTAGTGATGGGCGAATCTACCTGGTTTCGCTTCACCGGAAAATTTGCGAATTTCCAGCGAAAAAAAATTAGCGAAACGAGTCGCGGCACGTTTTTGGCGCTCGTCGCGTAATTTTCGGTGCGTCGCATCACTTTCGCAGCGCGTCGCAACGTTTTCGTCGCATCAAAAACGGCGTGACTCTTTTTTTTCTGCAAATTTTCACCAGGCGAAATTTCCCTGGCGTTTCGTGAATTTATTCGCCAGCGACGAATCACTGGAATTCGCAGCGAATTCGCCCCTGGCGAATAAATTCGCCCATCACTAATCATGATCATTGGGTGAACAGGCTGATATGGGAGCTAAATTGATTACTAAATAATCAGATCATCTCCCTGTGCATCAGGAATCAGTAGGACTCACATACACATACACACTTTTGCCTTTGAACAATGTCCGTGGGGAAAAACAGAAATTAAAATATTTTCTATTTTTCTGTTTTGTCTGATTGCAACTGGCAACCACATGCTCTTTTGTTTTTCCCTCTGTTCTCTTGTTCAAACCACAAAAACTCAAACAAACAAAATAGCCAACCACCGAGCGAAAAAGAAAGCTACTGTTAAAAGTCAATTTTTATGTAAATATTTAATTTTATTCTGTTATTGCTTTGACTTCCTCCTAATTGTGCTCGGTCACTCTAAAACCCCTTTATGTCATATATGTAATTTCATTGTACAGAAACTGTAGCTGTGGCCTATTTAGCCCTGTAACATTTAATCAAAGGAGACAATGAGGGTCCATGAAATGTAACCATACTTTATACTCACATATTGTATAGATTACCAAAACACCGTGGAGCTTGGAAAAGATCCTAGGAAAATATTTTTGCAAGTCAAGTGATTATTTCAGTATGCTTGGAAAACAAACATTAATAAAATATCGCCTCTTTGCGACCGCAGGCATGCTCGTCTGTTACAGCCCATTGTATCACATTTAGCAGTCATGTGCTCTTGCCCCGATTCAAACGAAGACGAAACTGGAATATTTCAGCCTTTACTTTTTGTGGGTTAAATTTAACAGTTGCTCATAAAGTGCAAATCTGAAATCAGAGATAAAATTTAACAGATGTTCACTTTTAAGAGGTCTTCAAAAGAACATGTTCATAGCCTGTTCATAGGCAACATGAATCTTTTCTTTTTTAAAGGTTCAGTTCACCTTTGAATGATTACCATGAGGTAGACACAGATTTTATATGATGATTGGTAACTGTTTTTTTTTTAAATTTTTGAACAATTCAATCTTTTTACCGTAGCCATAGAGTTTGGAATTTAAAGGAGAAGGAAAGGCTAAAATTGAGTAAGCTTTATCAGAAAGGTCTATATAAATACTCCAGTTAACCCTCAAAGTAATGCTGCTCTGAGTCCTCTGTCAAAAGAAACACCACATTTCTTTCCTTCTATTGTGTCACATGGGCTTCTGTATCAGACTTCCTGTTTTCAGCTTAAACCTCAAGGGCTTGGGCTTGAGCATGCTCAGTTTGCTCCTCTCCCCCCTTCCCTCCTCCCCTCCCTGCTGTGATCTGAGCTCAGAGCTATAAATGCTCAGGCAGGAAGTGATGTCACATCAAGCTAATATGGCAGCTGCTATCCTAAACAAACAAAGACAGTGTCTAGAGCTGTTTACTCAAGTATGGAAAATCATTCTAAAGAATAAAAATGATGTTCTAGCTTGCACTATTGTGGCAAATCTATTGCCAATAAACTGCCTTGGTAGCTTTCCTTCTCCTTTAAACTGATCGTACAATAAAGGTGGCCATACACTATAAGTTCCAATAATTTTGTTCTGTAAGGTCATCAAACGAGTGGATGCCTCCCTCGATATGCCCACCAAAGGCAGGGGAATATTTCACAAAATTAAAAGATGGTACAACACACCAATTAAAATACGGTCAATACCAGAATATATAATAGTTCAGTGACAAAAATGACTAATGAAAAAGGAGAAAGAACTCAAATTTCACTCCAGTCTGTGGGTGCAAATATATGAAGTTTAAAAAAAAAATTCAACAAAAAATTAGTTAAAAATACAAAAATATTTATTACGACATGAGACACAAAAGCATAACATGTTTCGTGCCTTCTGGGACACTTACTCATTATTACTTACTAATAGGCCTACATATGATTAAGTATCCCAGCAGGCACAAAACATGTCAGGGGTCTATTGGGCTAATCCAATTGTTCAGACCAGGGCCAAACAATCATATTATAATGATGGGAATGGGCACTGACAGGACGAGGACCACAGGGGCTAGTTGATGCAGTCCACGTCACATTGGTGCTTATTCTCATCGATAGCAGGGGAAAATCAAACTTACTTGATCAATATCTGGTAGATCTTTGGCCAGATATTGGTCGGCGAGTCCCATCAGAAAAGGCCCCATACATGGGCAGATAAACTGATGAAGTGGTCTAGAGGCCGATCTTCCTGTGTATGGACACCTTTACTTAGTATTATTCACAAAGTTTTTATGTAATTTTCTGTAATCAACAGTAATGGGATCTGCTATCTGGAAACCCAATATCCAGTAAGGTCCAAACTAAGGGAAGGCCATCTCCCATAGACCCCATTTTAGCCAATTTAAAAAAAAAAATCCTTTTTCTGTGTAATAATAAAACAGTAGCTTGTACTTGATCCCAACTAAGATATAATTAATCCTTATTGGAAGCAAAAACCAGCCTATTGGGTTTATTTAATGTTTACATGATTTTCTAGTAGACTAAAGGTATGAAGATCCACATTATGAAAATATCCCTTATCCAGAAAACCCCAGGTCCTGAGCATTCTGGCTAACAGTTCCCACACCTGTAACTAACACCCCATAACTATAATAAAAGTCCTTTTCAAATTAAACATGAAATCCAATTAAAATTTTTATTAAAGCATTCATAGCTGGTTTAAGCTAATTTAAAAATCTCAGCTGTCAATCAAATATTGTCTGCCACTCCTCTATGCCTTAGGCGGATAATTACTTTCACTTTCCATTCAGCACTTCCTAGATGTCACTGCTCCCCACACATTCCCCCAGTTCTCTTAACCATTTAATTGTGTAGCCAGGACATGGGGATAGACATTGGGTCCCCCATTCTGGTGCATAAACAAGATTCTGAGATGATACAAGGCTTGTCTTAATAACAGTGTCCACAAAATGGCTCCTGCCTGCTTGTTATAATTATGAATTCCCCGAATGAAGGAAACAAGATTCAAATAATTTGCATAGTGTAATTAAAGTTCATTTGGCTTGACTAATGTGATAAAATTTGATTTTGAATATTTTTTTGGGGTGATGGGTCCCCGTTAAGCTGTTAGGCCTCTCTTTATGTATGTATCTGTATGGGGGGAGCTGTTCTGTACAATATGTTTCCTAATGTGTTAGAGTTCCCTAGATAGTTTTGAAAGGTAAGAATAGTGGCCTTTATAAATGGGCGTTGGTCTTCCAGATGCACCAAAAAAAGCCTTAGTATGGCAAGATCAGCCTTGCTTTGGAGTCAGGAGACACCTTAGGTAATTTAACCAGGCAGGAGGTGCAAGAATATAACCATAACCAGGTACATTTTTGACATGGGTAGGGTGTCTTTGATTTGATAATGATAAACTTGAGACTGTTTTTTAAAATGTACTTGAAAGGATAATCATGGTGCCATGGAATGTTCATTGGTCAATTCTATTTTTTAGGTGTTGAATGGACAGGAGAAAAGTGAGAGCTGGATGGGATTTAGCCCAAAGTAATTTAAATTCCGTGCAAGTGCTATGTTAGTTTCATAATCTTTGACCCACAGGTAGAAGAATATGAAGAGCCTGGGAAAAGCATCCAATAAATGGCAGCATAAGGACTACTTACCAAGAGAGAGATGTCTCAAAAACTTGAGATACTGACAACTGTAGAGAGTAAATAAGGCTTAACCAAGGACTTTAATAACTGACAGTTAGGGGCAGATTTATTATTCGACCATCAAAACTTTTTGGGGGGCCATTTTCAATCGAAAAATGGACCTATTTCAATCAAATAGGTCAGTTTTTGATCGAATTCAAATTGATTCGAACAATTTTGAAAAAAAAAATTTCAGGAAAGCTTTAGGTTGGCAAATAGTCGGATTAAAAAAAATTTAAGAGATAGTACTTCAAAATTCGAATTTTTCGATTTTTTTTCAATTCATATTGAATTTTGGGCTTTTCAATAGTTGAAGTAGCCCAAAATTAATTCGAAATTTGAATTTTAAACATTCAAATTTTATATTGAAAATTCACCTTGACCCTTAGTAAATGTGTCCCTTAGTGTGAACACCATAAGGGAAAAGGTTTTTGGGAAGACCATGTTTATCCTGTTTAAACCCCAATACTAACACCAACACTTTTGTTTCAGGATGAACCCTTTCGCTATTTGGATGCTGCTAGGTCTTAAAGTGAGAGGACCAAGGAGAGAGTTCTGGGCAGGCAAGGTAACCGATTGTGTACTGGAAGGATGGTGAATAGGAAGCATAGTCGAGGGAAAGGCAGCAGTCAATGCCAATCTAAGAGTACAGTACAGAATCAGTAGTCAGAAGAGTGGTTGGGTCAAACTAGTAAAGTAATGAGATCCGATAGAATGGTTGAAGAACAGGCAGAGGTTGGTACATGCAGAAGAGCAGCAAGGGTCAGGGACAGGCAATGTTTGGTACAGACAGGAATAACAAAATAAAAAGGCTCTCCAAAAAAAGAGTATTTGTGATAGAATAAGTGCATCACAGACATTTCTCTGGAGCAAAGTGAAAACTCAGCCTGGGTGTTTGGGCTCTGAACCTATAGTAGAATTTATGTTCTATAATGAGCAGCCATAAAGGGCAGTGATGACAAGTATGTAGGGTGAACAGGAGCATTAGGCATGAACAGAAGAAAAAAGTACTTTAGTGGGTACGTGTTTCTTCTAAGATCACAGGATCATATTAAAGTAATTTAGAGTTGCCCTAGTGAGATGCCATACTGAAGTATTAGTATGATTCAATTCTGTTTGTATTTAAAGCAAATTCAAATTAAACATTTGTATTGAAAGCTAGTGATGGGCGAATTTATTCGCCAGGGGGAATTCGCGGCGAATTCCCGCGATTCGCCGCTGGCGAATAAAACGTCAAAAACGTGCCGCGACTCGTTTCGCTAATTTTTTCGCCAATGTTTCGGCGAAGCGAAACTTGGTAGATTCGCCCATCACTATTGAAAGCCAATTAAAAATTCAAGTATGTTGTGCTTGTTGGCTTGCCTATTAAACAGCTCCATCTTCTCATGATTTCCATCAGATCTATTGTGCTTGTCCATAAAAGATCTTGTTAATCAGACAGTAAATTCATTGAGTATTTGTCCCATCTCTTTAGAGAACACTTCAGTTTGTTGAACTATAGGCACAATAAGTGCATTTCACATCAACTGATTTTGTTCAATTCAACTGATGTGTAATGCAATTTGTTTTTTTTTTAATAACTGAACTTAATAGAAAGCAGACTTTTAAATAAGTATATAATTACATACAGATTCCATCATTGGGGTAAAGGCTTTTAAGTTTTCCACAACGTACAAAGGAAGTTGTAGAGTTGTAGCTTTGCTCTTGGTGTAATAATTAAAGACAGCCTTGAAGCTGTCACAATGCAAAGTTTCAATATATTTTTAGTCACTTGAACAAGAGCAACCATTCACAGTACTTGGTTCTACCTCATCAATCATTGGTTGGTCATTGGAATGTGTCTATCCTTGCATAGGAAGCCTGCTTTGAAATTGCACTTATGATATTAAAGGAGGTATATTTAGGATTCAACCAGTCTAACCAGGAGAATAGGCCTCTGCTTGTTGGCCATGAGACATCTTTAGCCAATTAATTAAATATGGACGTTAAATATTTAGAAAAACATACTCACCTATAATTAAAGGGCTTGTTCACCTTCAAACATTTTTTTTTCAGTTCAGTTGGTTTCAGATTGTTCACCAGAAATAAATACTTTTTCTTATTACTTTATATTTTCTATTTGTGACTGTTCCTCTAATATTGAAGTGTAAAGTTAAATTTTTCACCTTCTAAAGTAACGCTGGGAAGGTGGGGTTGACGACTCTTTAACTGTTCAAAATCGATTAATTGATAATTTTTTCTCTACTGAGTGGAATCCCTGAGTTTCATTAAAGACAGCTGTTAGAATTGATACAATAGATGCTGATATTCCCACAGATACTGCTGAGATATGGATCAACTAAATGTAGCAAATTGTAGCAGTTCAGATGCTCCTGGGTTGCTGAACAGCCAGATTGAGACACTAGAGACAGGAACATTAAATAAAATTTTGGGGAACCAGTAAAAAATGTAAGATGGAAAGCAAACGAAAAGAGTCTTTGTTTATGGTGAACATATTAAACTGGAAAAAGTGTTTGTAAGGTGAACAACCCATTTAACATCAACTTAAATGAGAATTTAACCTGTAAGGGGAAAAAACCCTCCCCCCTGTGTAAGCCCCCTCTCTCCTCCTCCCCCC
>CM044434.1:155195399-155207255 GCA_024363595.1 Xenopus borealis
TCTCTCTAACGTAAATGTTGGTGAGATTGTAGCTACTAATGTACAGTACATGTTGATGAATAGTGGCTACTCATTCCAAGTTCATATTGAAGAGCTGGTAGCTTCTCTTTTTAACATACATTTTGATAAGTTGGTGGGTACTCTTTCTAATGTACATGGTGATGAGCTGGTGGCCACTTTTTGCAGGTGCATTCATGAGGTCTTATCTATTCTTTCAAATGTAAATTTTGGTGAGATAGTAGCTACTGATGTACTGTACATGTTAATGAATGGTAGCTACTCATTCCAAAGTACATGTTGATGAACAGGCCCAATTACCTTATGGTCTGAAAAATATTGATTTAAAACAAAAATCTAAGAATGACAGGATTCTTAGACTCAAATTTATGGAAGGTAATAACTTGAATTAACCATGTACTTTAAATAATCTACAAAAAATTAATGTTGGAATGCTATTTCAACAAAACTATGGTACAGTAATCACACACAGAACTCTTATTTCATTCCTAAACAAATTGGGTTGAATCAGCAGAGATTGTTGCTGTTACTGTATAAATCTCTTGTGGCAGATATGGGAACATGTGCATGGGATATTAGTAATGCCGGCATCCAGTTTCATGGTTTCATAAACCATACAGGAACCTTGGCAGTCAAGACAGGAAACCACAGAAATACAATAAGATAGAAAGTTCCCACTCGTCCTTCTTTTCTTGTAAATCTACTAAGATTCCCTTATTTGTTTGCAAAACCTTTTTGACTCATGCTATATTGTTTATACCAGTATCATACTCTTCGTCAACAGGTACACATGAAAAATAAAAAAACCGCACAAAAAAAAACCTTACCCCCAACCCAACATAGACCCCCTTCCCTGCCCCTCCCCCAGCCTAAGTGTTACATTCGGTAATTAACTCTAACTCTTTACTCACCCCTTGTTGCAGTTGTCAAATACCGGAAGACTGCGCTAACTGAGCATGCACAATACCCTACCCTGATCTATAGTAGGTACATAATACATGAGTTTATTGATAGAGTTTGCATGTACTCTACAATAGTGATCCCCAACCAGTGACTCAGGAGCAACATGTTCCTCATCAACCCCTTGCATGTTGCTCCCAGCGGTCTCAAAACAGGATTCTTATTTTTGAATTCCAGGCTTGAAGGCAAGTTTTGTTTGCTTAAAAACAGATGTACTGCCAAACAGAGCCTCCTGTAGGCTGCCAGTCTACATATGGGCTACCTATAATGAGGCATTTGCAAATTGAACACGTACAGAACATAGCTCTGAAAGGTGTAAAGCTCACCACTGCATTTTGTCCCCAAGAACACAACAGGCTGTGCTTCTGAATAACGTGCACCAATCCACTGCATAACTCTTTTCCTTTTTGCTTGTTGTTCTGCCAAATTCATTGTTGGAGCACAAAGAGTTTACCCGGTGATGAAAACTGTTTTGTGTGGGGTCATGTTGGCCAAGTCAG
Organism: Xenopus borealis; assembly: GCA_024363595.1. Classification (NCBI taxonomy): domain Eukaryota; kingdom Metazoa; phylum Chordata; class Amphibia; order Anura; family Pipidae; genus Xenopus; species Xenopus borealis. The sequence continues at coordinate 155,196,878 of CM044434.1, forward strand.
TGCCTGCAGTCCAAGCTGTCTTCTCACATAGTGACCTCAATTCACAACAAAGAAGCACTGCCCAGTCACTTAGTGAGTAGGTCATTCGTAGCTGCCTGCCAGAGCCAATAAACAGTGACTAACAGATAGCTGAGATGTAGTAAGCAAAATAAATTAGGGTTAGTCCTGCCAATTTGAATTCCACAATTAAAAGCAACAAACCAGACTTACTATTTATGAATGCATTATTGAAAATTTCCTCAAGGATTTGTTTCAATCCAATCTGTTCAGTGGAAAGTTTTCCAAATGCTCATAAATATCTTTTTATTTGCTTATCATACCATATCATGCCAAGTATCACTTGGAACAAGGGGGGGGGGTCCCCTTGGAAAAATAGTGCAGCCAAGAATAGGAGTAGGAGATAAAAATGGGGAAAAGGTTAAGCAAAGTGACAAGTGTGAGTGTTGATTAATGTAAATAAAAAATATACACTTATACCCTTAATGGAATTGCACTAGGCAAATCCATAATGGAAAAGGATCTTGGAGTCCTTGTAGCTAATAAACTTGGCTGTAACAAGCAATGCCAGTCAGCAGCATCCAAGGCAAATAAGGTCTTCAGCTGTATTAAAAGGGGCATAGAGTCACGGGAGGAGGGGGTCATTCTTCCACTGTACAGAGCACTGGTAAAGCCCCATCTAGAATATGCCGTACAGTTTTGGTCTCCATCACTCAAACAGGACATCATTGAATTAGAGAGGGTATAGAGAAGGACAACTAAGCTCATAAAAGATATGGGATATCTTAGATATGAGGAAAGATTGTCCAAGCTGGGGTTGTTCATGTTGGAAAAGAGGTACTTGAGGGGTGATATGATAACTATGTATACCTATATAAGGGGATTATATAATAGTCTCTATAATGATTTATTTACCAGTTGATCCTTCCACCTGACAAGGTCAACCATTCCGATTAGAAGAAAGAAGGTCCCAGCTAAATATTTAGAAACAGTTTTTTACAGTGAGAGCTGTGAAGATGTGGAATTCTCTCCCTGAATCAGTGGTACCAGCTGATACATTAGATAGACTTAAGAAGGGGTTGGATGGATTTTTAGCAAGTGAGTGAATACAGGGTTATGGAAGATAGTTCATAGTACAATTTGATCCAGGGACTGGTCCCACTGCATCTTGGAGTCAGGAAGCATTTTTTCCCCTATGAGGCAAATCGAAGAGGCTTCAACTGGTAATCAGGACACAGCCTAATTGATGAATACATCACAAGCTCTTTGTGTAGAAATGTTATGGATGGCAGGGTCTCAATTTCAACATACTGTACACAGGAACCTGGATCTTTCTCTTACAATGTGCTGACCCAGGAACAACTCAGAGGTTGAAATGGTAGTGTTAATTAATATGAAAATAAAAAAAACTGTAGAATTTGTTCAGAAGAATAAATAGAGGGATATGGGTAATTGAATTATAATTTAATAAGTGTATTATGTGTTATTTTGCCGTAAAATGTCCAAGAACTTAATACTTTATACTAGCTTGACCTATCTTCATATTTGCTTGAGGAAGTGTAGACTTATTCCATATCAAACCCCTTTTGTGCACTAAAGGCTTTTTAGCAGTTCACGTATTTGTTGACCAGTAAGTCTGACATCTATATTTCAGTAGCAAGTTCTATTAAGATATTTGCTATAGCCTTAGATAATCAATACTTTTAGACAGTAATCAGATTTTGTAAAAAATTACAAATTCTAATCTTAAGTTTCTATAAAACATAAGTATAAAATGAGATAGGCAGCTGATACAACCCAGCATCTTCTGAGAAGGCTGACAGAAAAAGAACAATATATTTTCATCTCTTTACTAATATCATAAATCCTCTGGTCCTGATGTGTTTTCATTAATGGAAAACCATAAAAAGTTCAGGTCTATATCATTTCTACAACATACAGACACACCTTTCTTGAGGTTTTCTATCTGTTCATGTTAAAACTGACAAATGTTTTATCGAGGGACCTAGACAGGTTTCCTCTGTTCAAATAAAACTTTTCTCCCTGGGGCGATGCTTGTGACATTTTGGCAGCTGATAGATTTCCTGTTCCCTAAAGAAGATATCACTGTGTTCTGAGTCACCTCTTGCAGATGCAATCAGTGCCTTGGGACAAATGGTTTCATGATACGGCTATAAAAAGCATTTCTTCTTGTTATACCTGTGGATATCCATTACGGCTACCTAATCTTTATTGATTTTGATGGTTATGACCTGGGAAATACAGGTACGGGCAATGCTATCCTAAAAAGAATTTGGGTTCTGTTGGCCATGTGGGATAACAAGTGACTACAGAGACAGATGTCTTGAATGGGCTAAGAGATATATTTATAAGATATATTAAGTTTGCAGTGTTTCAGACTGGAGTGTTCTACTTCTGACAGTAAAACATTACTGCCCGTATCATGAAATAAATAATTTTTATATACAGTACCTGTGACATTTTACACCCCAGTAGAGCTTTGGAGCAAAGCTTCTGTTGGTCAATTTCATCAGGATCCAATGAACCTGTCTGTACAGTATTTTTTTGGAGTGTCGGAAGAAACCAGAATGCCTGGAGGAAACCAGTGCAGGTACAAGGAGAACATGGAAACTCCTTGCAAACAGTGACCCTGCTGGAATCAAACCTAGGACCCTGCTATTTTGAGCATTACACCACAGTATGGGGTTTGATGAAAGAGTGACTTCTTCCCAGACTCTTAAAATGACAATGATTTATGACTGCAGGACTAGAACCATTCCTTTCCTCAGAACAACAGCTCCTGTGCCTTTTTAACCCAGATTGAGTCTGGTAAGAAGCTGTTACTCAACAAATCATCGTTACTCAACATGGCCAGCCAAATTAACCAGCGTCAGACATAAGACCTTGTATATCTTTATACAAACTACGCACACCTGCATTTTCATATTCTTCTGGCCTCGTTCTTGGTTAGAACAAGACTTTTTAAAGACAGGTGCCAGTGTTTCTTAAATAAGTGGGTTATTAATTGTAAAATCTTTGGTGATATATATGTTGCACAAGTTGTGCCAAATGCTAATCCTTGGATATTTGTTACAGACTAAAGTAGGACCAGGGTTCCATCCATAGCATACAAGATGGGCTCCAAGGAATTCTCACTGTTGGTCTACAGATTCCCATAGTTTTTTATTACTATATTGGTGATATAGAGGCTTTAAAAAAATATACATTTTATATCATGGCAATCAATTTCCAATTCATTTCCAGTAAAGGACACTTTTAAGAGAGGATATACAGTAGGAACAGATATAGGAGTTGCACCTACTTCTCACATTATATTTGTATAGAAGTGGTGGCTAGTAAATTTCTCTGTACACTGGCATGTGCACACCTGAAACGGCTGACACATTATCTTTTGCAGACAGAGGCTCTATTACATGGGAACTAACTGTGCAGTGCTACACTTCATTGCAATACAATGAGTGCAGGTGTACTTCATTCTTATTATTGTGTTTGTTTAACGAAAGGTAAATAAACATTCTAATATTAACTAATTTCATTGATAAAGCTCTCAGTATACCTGAGTAAAGCATGTGATGTGCAGTGTAATTGGCTTGCAGATGTTGGGTTTCTCTTTTAAATGGCTAAATGCAAAAACACAGATTGCTTTGTTAGGTTCAAGCACCAAGGAGGGATTTTTTTTTTTTTATTAATAAAGCACAGAACCAATTCGGTTACATTTTGTAGCACTGCTGGCATTTTCATTTCCTGCCCTTTAACACAAGATCTGAAGGGCAAGATAAATGGGAGTTTAACCTGCTTTAATTAAATAAACCCTGTGTGTGGGGATATACTGTACGACTCTCAGGTTATGGCTATATCTCTGCTGATAAATCTAGGGTTTCTCTGTGTATGGCTTGCTAAAGTGAGAGAAGCAATTTGCATGTTTTTAATCATAATTTCACAAGTGTTAATCTCCCATCTTTGATTCTGCGGTGGTACAATTATCCACAGTGTGGCCAGTGTAGTTAAAAGAGGATGATATTGTGTTTAAAAGGCACCTTTTACCTCTTGCAGCCCAGCTCAGTATATGATTTGCTTTATAGCATGAACAAACATTCTTAATATTATCATTTTTGATATAGACATGATGCAAGACCTATTATTTATCTGTTTTCCAGATTGTGGAAGTATTGATGTGTTTTGTTGTTATTAGTGTAATTATAAATAGGGGGTGTTTGGTCCCAAATGACATCATTAGATAAAAACAAACAAATGATTGTGTTAGAGGGAAAAATAGGACCTAATTGCTTCGTATGCAAAGACTAATCCCAAAAATGACATCAACAGTAAAAAGATGCACATGACTCCTTTAAAAAAAATATTTCACATGCAAGTGACTCCAAAAGAACATGTGTATTATCAGTTATTTTCTTTACAATATAGAGGAGTCAGAATTGCAGGACCCACTCTCTGGAGGCACACATGCTGTAGCTTAAACAGTGGTTGACACTGGATATGTTTCTTGAACGTTAATGTGAACAGGGGTCTGGAGGTCTGACGGAATACACCACTGAGTACCTAGAGGGCTTAGTTCAGTTTTAGCCAGGCATTTTTTTAAATTTTCTCAGATTTCCTTTCATGTGTTATGGATTACAAAGATTTGCCAGTGTTACAAAAAAAAAAAGACTTTTGCTGAATCCATTAAGTTTTAAGATTTTATCTTAGAATATTCCTCATTTTGTAAAAAAACATGCTAAATATACATTCGATAGAGCATTTAATTTTGTAGAGGGTAAAGAACTATTGATCCGCTTTTTTTGTCAGCTGTATAATTAATAGAGATCATTGGGTCCCAAAAGACACCATTTTGAGAAATTGTTTTAATTTGGATTAAAACAAACAAATGATCCTGTTATCCAACTCCAGATGTCATTGTTGTCATCTGTGTGAAAATAATTAGCCCAGTTACTCCTCATATATATTCTCTCTCTTTATCATTTGATTTCTTTGCTAACATATGGTTACTTTAATTTACATGCATTCCTTGGGTTCTGTAAACAAAGCAATTCTTCAGCACAGCTGTGTGCCCAGATAATAATCCCCTTGCAATACTAATAAAAGCATGTGCACATTCCATGAGGCCAATATATTCGGTTCATTATAGGTTCTTTCATAGTGTAACATTCTCCCAGGGGTCTCAAAACCAGGGCTGGGGGGCTTGCCTCTAGGTGAATCATGGTGTGATTTGGGGATAAGTGGCTTGGGTATTGGTTTTAGATCTTCGAAGACCTATAGCAGGCTGACTAATATTCATGTTTTCATATACAGGTATAGGATCCATTATCTGGAAACTTTTCTAGTGGCCTATAGGGTTAATATGCCCCTATGGCTTTAATTCCCTACCCTTCCTCCTTTTTCCCTAGTTACTGAGCAAAGGCCCATGTATCTAGTTTACATTACCAAATCACAGTTATTGGCCATGAGGTTGTAAGGGTTCCTGTTAAACCTCTGCCGGCATCAAAGTCTCCGCGCGTCAAAGTCGGCGCGCGTCGAAGTCTCCGCGCTTCAAAGTCGGCGCGCGTCGGAAGGGGCGTGTCTTGACGTCATCATGCCGGCGTCCATTTTGGCGCCAATTGGGGCCTATTTAAGGAAGCTCTGGACTCTGACTGGTGCCCGATTATAGGTTCAAGTTTGCTGTTCCTGGGTGCGCCTACTGATTATCTTCGGATCCTGCTTGTGCATGACCCTGCTCTGTTCCTGGACTTACGATTCTTCGCTGCCTGTACCTGACCATTGCCTGGACTTCCACTACGTTTTACCTCCTAATCCTTGTCTGTACCTTATACCTTGGACTGGTTTTCGGACTGTTGTTTCCTCCTTGGTCCGCTACATCAACGGAGCCTTCGGCCCTTACAGAGGTGTAATGACCACTTCCTGCCACACTTTAATAAAGTGTGTGAAAAGGGGTGGATATTCCTCTTTGGCTTCTGGTGTCCTAACCAACTGTATCTGGCCATTGAGTCTGGGTACACCAAGGCCCAGTAAAGCCATTGCAGGGAGCAGGGATCCTGTGAATGAGGTTAGCTAGAGACAGGATTAAATCTGTTTAATCTAGAGTGAGAGTGAGATAGAGAGGACAGATAGCAAGAGCAGCTTTGTGTTCCATCGAGGCTTTTTATCAGGGAGTAGCTTCCCAGGGCTCCTAGATTGTCTTTAGTGAAGGGACCACAGTGGATAGGGTGTCAGGCTTAGACTTCTTCCCTGCCTATTGGGCTTATTTAATGTTTACATGAATTTCTAGTAGACTTAAGGTATGAAGATCCAAATTACGGAAAGATCCATTATCTGGAAAACTCCAGATCCTGAGCATTCTGGCTAACAGGTCCCATAACTGTAACTGACACCCCATAACTGTATAATAAAAGTCCTTTTCAAATTAAACATGAAATCCAATTAAAATTTTTATTAAAGCATTCATAGCTGGTTTAAGATAATCATCCCGATCCCCCGATCATTCTGGAAAACCTGTACCTGTAGCTTTGTTGAACTACAATGTCTGTACCTAATTTACTTTGGGACACTTAAGCAGTTTACATACAGATTCTACCAGCCAGCATTTGTATGTATCCTTTATGTGTGATATAAAAACATATCCATGACCAAGGGGTAAAGTCCTGCACAGGTCCATTTTTTGCAACCCGTACCCACAACCGGGACCCGCAAGTATCCACAACCCGGACCTATAACCTGCTGACCATCAACAATGAGAAAGTGCTGTCATTGTAACCGGAAGTGATATCATCGGAAGTAGGCATGATCAGAAAAAAATGAGTAAAAATCGCTATTGAGAAAACCTGTGGACTGACCCACAAACCTGCAGAACCGCTGACCCGCACCTATACCCGAACCTGGAACTTCTACCCACAACCCGTATGGTACCGCAGGTTTTTGTGGGTAACCTGCCAGTACCTGTGGGTACCAGATCCGCTGCAGGACTCTACCGCTTGGTCTGCTTCCATTATATTACACCACTGCATATTTCACTTTGCATAAAAAGTCACAAAACCATCCATAAATCCTCAAAATGGTGAAATATATCCAAACATTTGGAGTCAATATGCAGTTATTTCTCTGTGTTTTTCTCAATGTCAAAATTCTCAAATGATTTCAGTGGGCAGTGTTTTCCTGCATTATAATACTAAATGCAATGAGAAATTCTAATAATGCTGTTGCCATTTTTTTCTGGTGCAAACAGCTGTACCTTTCTTGGTAAAACAAAGTCCATGCTAAATCAGCAATTGACAGTTTTCCACCAATTTGGGCTACAATGTTCCCATGCATTTTATTCCATTGTTGAAAAACAGGGTTTTTGTTTTTTCTGCCCCTGAAACAAAACACATGGCGAAATTATAGCTCAGATGCGTGACATTTTTCACCACTGTTAGAACCAGAAACTTCACCACAAAACTGGATCAGCTGAAAACATTTGCTCCACCCTAAACACAACAGCTGGAATGAGAGAAACCTACAATTAAATTTAAAATGTAGAGCCATGAATACCTGCTGGAGTTTTTCTTTCAGCCCATAAAAAAAATAACAAGTGCAGTCTGTACTGTGCATTGTGGTTATGGAATTGCTGATTTACAGAGTTTATTTTTAAGGTCGTAAAAGTCTTCTGCATGCATTCATATCTTTCCTTAAGCAGCTCTTCTTCACTTCATCTAACCCCAACTTGGCCAGTCTCCAATAAAGATTCCATATTCTCAGTATTAGCCAATAAATCAGATGCCGAATTCCAAAGCAGATATGCAAGTGTTCACTAGGGGCCGTCGCTAGCGAAAATTTGCCCGAAATAAAATCCACAGGGACATTGCTAATTCACTAACAGTCTTAAAGGGCAATTCATTGGTCACCGCGTGGGTTCGGGTGATGCGTGATGTCACAATGCCGGTGCCCAAACCCACGCAGAGACTAAGTGGCAAATTTACTATTATTCCCCATAATTAGCTTGATCAAATTCACAATTCGATAAGTATTCGACCATCGAATGCTTATTGAATTGTTTTAGGCTATCATTTTGCTCGATATCCGATTTCTAGATGAATTCATGCGATTGGATACCGATTGTTCGATTTCAGAAAGAATAGTGAAATTTCATTTGAGCGTCCGAAAAATTTGTACGATTCGAACAATCTAACGCTCCGATCCTACGAATGGTATTCGAGCAGGACTTCCCATAGCCTTCCCAAAGGCTTCTATTACAATTTGGTAGGTTCGATCTGGTGAAGTAGGCAGTCGAATAACTTTAACATTTTTATTTCTTCGATCATCGAGTGATCGAATTCTCTAATATCCGATCATTCAATCTATTCGATATTCGATGATTGAAGAGGCCAAAATTCACTTTTACGATTTCACGATCGAATTCGATTGAACTTCGATCATTTCACGTGAATTTCGTAAATTGGCCCCTATGTGTTTTGGCACCAAATTCGAAATAAGAGGAAGCTGGTTCGATGCCCAACTATAGGATTTGTTTTAAGCATTCCTGGATGTTCCTAGATTCTTGTTAATAATATTCCTGGACTTTGATCCTGCCTTAACCTTGACTTTGCTTGTTATCTGCCTGCCTTTGGAACTGATGCCTGGATTTGACTACGCTTATTTCTGAACCCTTTCTGGCACCGTGAACTTGGACTTTTGGCCTAAGCTTCCTCCTTGGTCTGGCCTTCCCCCCACTGGGAGCCAATAGGCCCCCTTACAATAAGTACCCACCCTATTCAAATTGACCTAAGCTTTAGAGTACTAACAAAGTTTCACTAGGCAGAAATGAACGTTAGCAAAAGTTCGCTAACTAAAGCACTCATCTGTCAAGTCGTTACTTCAAATTTTGATTAATTGATGTATGTGCTGCGAATTAATATCTGACCAGTGGCGTAAAATGTGGCAGAGACTTGTGAAAATTCCCCCTAAGAATCCTTTGCCATCCTTCCTATAATAACAATTCCTAACTAACCAGTGGATCAGACAAGCATGATGAGCTGTGCCTTAGAATGTATGCATATAAAGTCCCATTACAAAAGCATCTGTTGCTTTGATGCCGACAGCAGATAATGATATTAAATAAGGGTTGGCATTAAATTCTGTTAAGATGCCAATTTCATCTGAGCCAAAAGAATAAAGTAAGGAGCCAACATGTTGAGCTTGATTCCAGTTTGTTCAGGTTAAGGAACCTTATCTGCTATATAAAAACAAATGTCATCCTTATGTTCATTAAAGCTCTCCTGTCGCATTAAACAATGCAGATTTTTTTATCATAGTCTGCTGGCTGCAAGCAATTTCATGCTGTGTAAGCTTTGTAACTAGATATTAAAAAACACGGAAATAAGACTATTGTACTGGCTCAATCCCCCCTTTAAGAGAAACTATATTGCAATTACAGTTCAGATCTCAACCTACTGTATGATGGATTGTGTTGTAAATGTCTAATTTGGAACATTTCTCTTCTATATGTTATGATAAAGGAGAGCTCTGTCCTAAAAAAGAAACTCCTTATATCCTCTATTTTAAGATGTCATGTTACATTTGTGATGCATTAATCTCTCCCGGATGTCAATGGTTGTAACTGTTTCTAGTTGTGTAGGATAAGTTAGGGTGAAGCTCTCTGCCAAGCACCACTAGTAACAAGTACAGGTCTGGGATCCATTATATGTTGTGATGGGCGAATTTATTTGCCAGGCGCGAATTCGCAGTGAATTCCCGCGATTTGCCAACGGCGAACACAAGTCGCGCGCCGAAATTGACGCGACACGCGTCGGAAACGATGCGACGCATCGCAAATGACGTGTCACGACTCGTTTCGCAAATTTTTGCGAATTTTGCTGGAAATTCGCAAATTTTTCGGTGAAGCGGGATAGATTCGCCTATCACTAATTATATCGAAAACTGTTATTCAGAAAGCTATGAATTACAGGAAGGCCATCTCCCATAGACTCCATTTTATCCAAATAATTAAAATTTTTATGAAAAAATGATTTCCTTTTTCTGTGTAATAATAAAACAGTCCCTTGTACTTGATCCCAACTAAGATATAATTAATCCTTATTGGAAGCAAAACCAGCCTATTGGGTTTATTTAATGTTTACATGATTTTCCTGAAAACACCAGGTTCCGAGCTTTCTGGGGAAGTCTTTGAGAAGTCTTTGAGAAGCTCAGTAAAACACCTTGGTACAGGAAATCTGAAATGAGTCTTAAGATCTGTTATATACAATAACTATTTGCTGGCTTGTAGTGTCATGTGTTCCCTCTCTAATGACAAGACTTTGCAATGATGAGGATGGTGAGGATTCTTACAAAGTGATCAGGGGATCAATGATAGTAG
>CM044434.1:155211358-155224758 GCA_024363595.1 Xenopus borealis
AAAAGTCTATCATCTATTTTTCATCAGCCCCGTGTATTGATTTTGTTGTATATAAAGTCGTTTGAATGCATTATGTGATCCCCTTTTATTAACTCTGCTTCACATAACTGTATCCGCTACTTTTAAATCCCAGAGCAAAAGGCGAAATGGCACATAAACGTCAGGCAGACGAGAGGCTGAAAGGTCTGCTGACAGCAATTTACCACCTAGAGGAAGAGACACATCATTGAAACATGAAGAACATGGGAGGTTTATGTTCCACTTACTGGATATACACAACTCCAGCTAACCCGTTCATGCTCACGCTGGGGGAACTACCTTTGCTTTCAAATATACATCCTTAAGGGCAAGGAAAGTCTATAATAGAATAAGGCTAGAAATGCTGTATTTCGTATACTAAACATAAACATGAACTTACTGCACCACAAGCCTAATCAAACAAATGATTTATACTTTCAAAGTTGGCCACAGGGGGCTGTCATCTTGTAACTTTGTTATACATCTTTGCAAGACTAGACTACATACACATGCTCAGTGTGATCTGGGCTTCTTAGGGATCGTAATAAATGATCAAAAAACAAAGCTGCATGAGTTCTGCATGGTTGGTAAGTAAGGCAGGGGCTCCCCCTGCTGTTCATAAGTATGATTGTTTCCCTGCCACAAGGTAGGGACCGTCTGACAATTCCTATCCACAGCAGTAAATTTTTTTTTCTGATTATTTTTTCAAAACAGTCCAACCACACTAGAATCCATTGACCTTATTTATTATTAAAAAAGCAAGATATACTTGGATTGGGGAAAAACTCATTACAAATCATACAGATTTTTTCCTGAATTGCTTGCATTTTTTCAGGCTTAGTTCCAAAAATGATTTAGCAATTTTTCTGAAAAGCCCGAAAGATTTTCAGGCTAATTCCAGCGCAGACCAGAGAAACTTCCAAATAGGAGAGGGTCCTCTCCCATTGACTTACATACAACCTCAGCAGATCTGAGATGGAGGATTTTCGGATTATGACTTTTTTCAGCCTCGGGGTATAATAAATTTCAAAAAATTCTAGTTTTTATTTTTGCAAAAATTTCAGAATTTATAGTTTGGTATTTGGACCATATATGTACTGAATACACTACTTTGGATTCGACCAAATCCCTGAATTCTTCATGAAAGATTTGGGCAAATAATGAATCCTAATTTGCATATGCAAATTAGGGGTGGGAAGAGGAAAAAATTACTTCCTTGTTTTGTTCCGAAACGTCCAGCCAGTCCCATGGTACAACGCTAACCAGCTGCAAGGCAAAAAACCTTTCTAAGGTTTCTCCAATTTGCCTCAGACGGGGGAAAACCCCTTCCTGACTCCAAAATTCACTGGGACCAGTCCCTGGATCAACTTGTACTATGAGCTATCTTCCATAACCCTGTATTCCCTCACTTGCTAAACACCATCCAACCCCTTCTTATACCTATCTAATGTATCAGCCTGTACCACTGATTCACTTCCCTCCCTGTAACACCCCTTTCCCTCCTTTCCTCTAATCTCATTGGCTCCTTCCTGTCTGCTGGGAGGAGCTACTGGTGAATAAAGCATCCAACCCCTTTTTATACCTATCTAATGTATCAGCCTGTACCACTGATTCAGAGATTACTGCTTCAGTTTCTTCCTACATTCATGCCCCAGCTATATTGCTGGCATACTGTACCTACTGTAATATAAATTTGGCAAGAAGTCATTCCTAGTTCTGATCTACTAGAGCGACAGCCTTATTATGAGTTCCAGATGGGTGAAAAGAAAACAGTTACAGGTGTAACTGCATTCATAATTGGACTTACCACCCCAACTTTGTCTAACAATAGGATATTTGACAAATAGGCCATATGTGCAGTAAGCCTCAGTCCTGGAGATCAGCAAATGTATCTGGTTACTTGTCACTGCTATACGAGAGCTGGAGCCCATTACATACAGGAATAATTCAGTTTGATGTAGGCCTTGGGGAAGACTGTGCTCCTGTGCAGGCCAATAACAGAGGTGAATCAGTGTTCATGTAATGGTTCTGTAATGCAATATATTGGAATTTGGCACACAAAGCCTTCAGAAGCTGATCTATCATGTGGAACAGATTATGTGCAGTATACAGTATATGCTTAGGTAGCCTGGGAGAAGATCTGCGTATTTGTAGTCAAATCGTGTAGTCCATCAATGTGGCGTGTATAAAAACATCTTTGTTTTGTTAAGTTGCCCATCAAAGCAAAGAGGCTTAATCTAAAAATAAGTCCATGTCGAATAAACAAAGTGCATCCATATAAAAACCTTTTGCTTTTACACTTTCTAAAGTACATTTTTGCATACTTATATAAGTATTGTACCTGATTGTATCTGATTAAATTATTAGGTGCAAACTGTATTTTTATATAAATCATTTTCTTTCCTTTAATGTAAAAAAAAACAGCTGTGGTTTGACTTCATACGTGCAGGGAACTTGTGTTTTGTATCAACTTTCATTGTCCCCCATTGTCTGGCTTTACAGATGCCTACCATGGACATTAGTTTGGCATTCATATGTACAGATGTAGGGGACCCAAGGATGTCCCAGTTCTGCCACCTATGCTCTGATGGAATGGCAATTTCCCCAGTTGGCCCAGGGATCCTGTGACAAGTTCCTGTCCTTAGTTATCTAGTGGGAGAGTTCAAATCTCTTCCTTGGCTCTCCTTTAGCAAGAGATGGATCTGCCAGAGGGCAAGAGACAAATTTGCCAGAGGGTCTGAGATGGAGGTAGGCCCCAATGCACAAGCCAAGCACTAAGGTAACCAGACTTTAGAGATGGGAAACCATTTAGCCCCTTTCTTTACCCATTACACAGAGATTGAGCATTTATCTAGACATTTGGTTTAGCTGGATCTCCATGTCCAACCATACCTGTTATATAATGGATTGAATTACATCTCTTCCTGGACTTTCCTCTCTAGCAAGAGGGGGATCAGCCAGAGGGCCTGAGATGGAGGTAGGCTTCAATTTTCAAGTGAAAGATCAAGTTAACCAAACTTTAGCAATGGGAAATCCTTTAACCCCTCCCCATTTTACCTATTACATAGAGTGTTTACCTAGACCTTTGGTTTAGATGGATCACCAGATAAATATCTTTATCAAGTTTCCCCTCTGTTTCTATCAATTTTTCCTCTGTTCCTCTAAAATCTGTATAAATGACCATTTATGTGATGATGAAACTCCTTATTTTTAAATAAACATGCTTCTCCACTTTAAAATATGTTAAAGGATGCTAAAGTCCAAGACAGGTGAAGAAATAGAAATGCATCAAGTGAATAGTAATGAGAAAAAAAACAGTGGTATCATGAATAGGAAATTTCTGTGCAGAAAAACACAAATCAATATGAGGAAATACAAAAGGAGAATGGAAGAAGCAAAGTGCAGCTCCAATAAAGAGGTATGTTTAAGCAACTGCTAAATACTAATTAAATTCAACTTGAGCATTCACAAGATGTGAAACCAATAAATGCCTTCATTAATGATTTAATTAAAAGGTCCAAAGTCTATTCTCTCCAAGTAAGGAAACTGCTTGTGATGAATCCAAATGAGCTGTTTCAAATGGCACAGTAATGTTATTAGTTATTCTGCCACCGGACTACCCAACAGGGGACTAGATTGAAAACCAAAGCACGATTTGTGTCATGATGTCTCTATTAATGCTTTTTTGCGGTTACAAGTCCTAGGAGTTATTTAGGGGTTTAAACATGAATGTACAGTATGAAGTTTTTGCCTTATAAAAATATAAAGCAGAATTTAATTTAGCACAGTGGGGAATGGGATGTCATCTAAAGGGACCAATCCATTGATCTTCAACACAAAGTCAAAGTAACCCTGAGCCGTGTCAAGATTGAAAAAAAGGCAACGTTTGATAATGGCCCAGCGCTCATTTCAATTCAACTGGAAATGTGCTGCTCTATTAAAAATATAAAGGTGCACCATCATCATGGACAGCATGGAGCAAATTACTGCCTTTCAATGTGAAAAACAGGTCCATGCCTACCCAAAAAAAGTCTTAAAAGCTATTTAAAGCCCAAAATAAAAATTGTTGAAGAAGATATTATTCTATTCACTTTACCAGTATACCTGGTGCAGTCATTACACATTGTCCTTGATTTTATGGTTTCATGTTTAAAAATGCTTTTTAAATCAGTAAATAAAACAGTTGACTGTCTCCTGTAATTCTTGGCACTTGCTGCTGTTTTGTACTATTGAAACAGAAGCCAGTAGCAGAAATCAGCTCCCCTTCATCCAGGACTCCAGTTCCTACAGTGCCATGCATGCTTATTCGTTTTATTTGCTGAAAATGTGCTCCAAAAGCGGACCAAGCTCCTTGCAGCCCCGGGTACAAGCTGTACCACTTGCCAGGGCAAACTTTACATGTATCCAGAAGAAACCAGCAGCACTCCGGTATTGTTGTAAAAGGTGAAAAACTTTACTTTAAATGCCTCAGGCAACGTTTCAGGCTTCATTTGGGTGCATGGATGCTTCTTCATCGGTCTGCTTATCAACTGACTTCTGCTTTATCATTGCAGAAGTCACAACCCACAATGCATAGAATAGAAAAGGTCAGACATATAAAACCAATGAAATAATTTGTGACCCCTGGAGGTACAAGTACATGAGCACACATTTCCTAAGCACTTGAGCCCATGGGCTAGAAGCTCTCTGCATGGGGGCATATGTGCCTCCTCCTGCCTGACTCATTTGAATAGAGTGCTGCCTAACATAGGCACTTAATTCTAGGTGCAGTCCACAGGTTACTGTACTCTGTAGGGCAAATTACGGCCAATTGTACTATGCAAAATGCACAGGACATTGTAAATGAGCCCTAATGTCAGTCAAGGCCAGTTGCTTCCGAGCAAAGTGCTGCTCACCAACCCCTTGGATGTTGAACCAACAGCTTCAAATGAGATGCTTTTTTTTAATTCCTGGTTTGGAGGCACATTTTGTTTGCACAAAACCATGTGTACTTTCAAACAGAGGCTCCTGCAGTCTGCTAGTTCACATAGGAGCTACCAATAGTCAATCACAGCCCATAACTGGCACCCCCAGGAACTGTTTGCATGCCAGTGTTGCTCCCTAACTTTTTTTTTACATTTGAATGAGGGTCTGCATAATTTAGAACAATATTATATAACTTACCCGTCAATACATAACTATTGCTGCCATAGTAAATGAGAACCCAAGAAAGGAGTATGGTAAATGTTGCTATCATGGTTAATAGAATATTATCAGCCATTTGTTCTCTTTAAGCTTTCTAGATAGAACATTTCAAATAACACCAGGATAGCATGAGCACTTTTAGTTCTAGTATTTCCCATTAAAAATGCTTTGAGAGCTTTTATCAACTCCTCTGTCTGCTGATCTAAGCAATGGGTTTACCCAGTTCTGTTGGGTATTGCAAATGGGTTGTTAAAAGGATACTGCCAAGTTATTTTAAAAAAAACAACAGGTGCCCCTAGTCATGTGACTTTGCTCTGGTAAACTTCAGTCACTCTTTACTGCTGCACTACCGTTGGAGTGATATCACACCCGCCCCCCGCCCATCAGCAGAACAATAGGAAGATAACCAGGTAACAGCTCCCTGGCAGATATAAGAACTACTCTATATATATAAAATATCTATGTCCCTTTGCAACTGCTCAAGTTACATTGAGTAGGAGAAACAACAGCCTGTCAGAAAGCAGTTCCATAGTGCAGCATTGGCTCTTTCTGGAAGCATATGACCAGGCAAAATTACCTGAGATGGTGCCTACACACCAATATTAGAACCAAAGAAATACACTTATTAGTTCAGGAATTAAAGTTTATACAGTATGGTAGAGTGAATATTTGTAGTTTAAACAGTGTTATATAAAAATAAAAACTACACCATAAAAATCATGACAGAATTCCTGTAAATAATCCTACTATTGACCAATAACCATTTGGGATAATTGTCCAGATATTGTGCAACTATAATAATAAAGTAAGATTTGAAAGAACATAAAGTAAATGTATTTCCACATGGAAGCGATGCTTTGCTAAGAAATTATAACCTGATAAAGCCAAGCCCGATCTTCGTGACAATTTAGCCAGTTGGGGCAAATGATGCCTTCTATACAAGAGGAGGTCAAGATAATTCCATAATAATAACATTACAGAACTATACATGTCTCGTCCGGATAAATTGTTCTGAAACAAGTTTAATGCTTGAGAGCCCAAGTCATTCTGCAGATATGTCAAATATGGAATTATTTCCTGGCTCATCAGGCTGGAATGTTCTTTTAACATATGAATAGAACAAGCCGTCTAACTGAACAGTATCTAAAATGAATCTCAAATTCAATATCGGGCCAGCTATGTATCTATCATTCTGTCAAAATGTTTTAAAAGTCTCTTTAACAACACATGGAAAAGATTGTGCTTCAATATTATAGCAAATCAAAGATGGTGAAGGCCCACCAGGTATTTAAAACGTGAGATAGGAGCCATATGTAGTGTAAATAATTATGGTAGCAACATCCCATTCATAAACAAATGGCCAATGAAATGGAAAATAATATGATGGAAATGAAAGCCATCTGGAGTTAATCCTAATTTAATGGGGAGGGTAGAATACAGCAGTCTACAGGAATTTTTCCCCTTCTGAGGTAAACTGGAGAGGCTTCAAATGGGTTTTCTTTGCCTTCCTCTGGATCAACTACAACTATAGGCAGGCTATATATAGACTTAAAAGGTTCAGCTTGAAGGACGTGTGTCTTTTTTTCAACCTAACTTACTATGTTACCATGTCATACTCATTAATTAACCTGAATTCAGATTGATTTAATACTAGTGATGGGCATATTCGCGGGGAATCCCTTTCGAAGAAATTCGCAAAATGGCAGAAAAATTTTGCCTGCCAAAAATTTGCAGGTGTCTCATTTTGGACACGGGCATCTGTTTTTGGACGCTGGTGCCCAAAAATTGCCATTGCGTTTTGCAAAATTTTGCCATTTCGCGAAGCAAAACGCCCCAGATCACCCTTCACTGCTTTATACTCATCAATTCCTACTCATCAGTTGTGCTTGAAGGCTTTTTAACATTGTAAACCATAGTTTTAGCGGTAGACATCACTGTTGAATGGAAGCAGTATGTCTACTTGTTTATAGACCTTATCCTCTCTGTTCATCTCTATGTGGAAAATAAGATACAACAGACTCCATAACAATGCTATGAATACTTAAAGGTAGTTCACCTTTAGGTTAACTTTAAGTATGTCATAGACTGGCCAATTCTAAGCAACTTTTCAATTGGCCTTCATTGCTTTTTTTTATAGTTTGCTTTGTCTTCTTCTTTTGACTCTTTCCAGCTTTTAAATGGGGTTCACTGACCCCATCTTAAATTAGATGCTCTGTAAGGCAACACATTTATTTCTAATTTGTATTACTCATCTTTGTATTCAGGCCATTTCTTATTCATATTTCAGTCTCTCATTCAAATCAGTGCATGGCTGCTAGGGTAATTTGGACAAAATTTGAAAAAATTGCTAACTGGTAAGCCACCAAATAAAAAGCAAAATAACTCAAAAACCACAAATAAGGTAAGATGAAAGCCATTTGCAAATTGTCTCAGAGTTTCACTGTGTACATCATACTAAAATAGGGGTGTCCACCGTTTTGGCCACATTGGAAAAAAGAAAAATTGTCTAGGGCCATACATGAAATACACAAACACTTTCGATTTTGAAAAGATTAGTTGCCTTAAATGTTAAAGGTTTGAATAGCGCGTTGAAAAGATATCTGCTCTTTAAGGAGGTGCGCAGGCTCATACCTGACATCCTACTAAAACAAGAGATGCATTTCCACCTCTTGGACTCTCCTAAACTTCACTCCATCCACTACCCTACCCCATACCTAGCCTCTGCTCCCGTCAAAAAGGAGGGAGAAGTGATCTTAATACATAAAAATTGTCCAATGCAGGTTATTAAGACACAAATAGATCCCAGAGGGAGAAATATGATGTTGCAAGGTCTTCTCAATAATAAAACATTTTAAACATTTTAACCTGCATCTATGCTCCAAACAAGAGGCAGATATCTTTTCTAAATGCTACCCTCAAGAAAATCTCAGTTTCCCTGAACACAATATCGATCATTGGAGGGGACTACAACTTACTCTGTTCCCAACAATGGTCCGATCGGGAAAATCGTGGGGAGAGGAGAGGGAAAGGTGTTCTAAACAATTTAGACAGTTTATACACTCCTATAGCTTATATGACGCATGGTGGATTTGCCATCCAACAGAAAAAACATAAGCCTTTGTCTCTCATCCTCACAGCTCCCAACAACAATTGGATTATTTCCTACTTAATCATGAGGCACTAGTAGCACTAAAGAGTTCCACTATACATCAGATCACCTGGTCTGACGATGCCCCTGTAGAGATGACCCTAAACATTCTCCCACTCACAAGGAAACTATTCAAATGGAGACTAACACTGCTGGTATACACAGATGTCAAGACCCAATTGGCAACGGGACTGGGGGAATACTTCCATAGAAACCAGGTCTTGGTGTCCTCCCCCTTTAATATCTGGGAAGCCCATAAAGCCTGGGTCAGAGGGGAACTAATTGCAATAGCACCAAATGTCAAAAAGTCAGTTGCCCAATGCAGATCGCAAGTAGAGCAACGACACAAAAAGGAGGAACAAACAATCCATCCCTACACTAGCACGTATAACTTTGCTCAGGTCACAACTTAGGGAGCTAGACATAGTGCATGCAGAAAAAGCTTGTACCTATACACGGCAACTATATTAGGAATATAGAAACAAAGCCCATACATACATCAAATTAAAGGGGGCAATTCAGGACATACAACGCATGGAATATTTGGCAGCTCTACATCGTTTCCACCTACCAAGTTTTGGGAAAGTGTGGGCTCCTTGGGACACACAGTACCCCCCAACTAAATAGTAATATGCTCCCAGACGAGGAACTCTTCCTCAAAACACCCCCGGGCTTGGATCGTTATCGATAGTTTAAACAGTTTTTTCTTATTTTTTCCCCCTTTCGTCTATGATCTCTAATTCCCCCCTGTCCTCTCTTTCTGTTCCTCTCCCTCCTTTCATATCCTCCCTCTTGGTTTCCCTCTCTTTTCCCATACTTCCACTGAATGCTTACCGATCTGATGATCTACATGCCACCTCTATATTGAGGACAAGTGATATATATTGTGCTAAGCTTGCTCACATACTAAGTAATGTAATTTCAACTGTACTAGAGGTGTAACAATGTTTTGATATTTAGCATGTCATCAATATATAATTGTTGTAACACAAAAATGAAAACCCACAGATAAATAAAGTTAAAAAATGGGCGGGGAGGGACAAAAATTGAAAAACAGAAGAAGAAAACCAAATAAATGGAGAAAGAGAAATTGAAAGGTAAGAGTCTGCTAATAAAAACACATGCTTTATTTCTATGTATCTTGTATGTTGCCAGGACACCTAGTTCCATCTCTGAACAAAGGCTACACTGTAAACCATTTCTCTTAAACTAAATATGAAAATGTTTGTAATTGTGGGAAATGTGCAGCCCTGATTCTAAAGCAGATCTTCTATTGGCTTGTCTCATTGTCTCTTTATCCAGCAACCTTTTCAGAGGTTCATCACACCCTTAAGCAAGTTTACAGATTTTGAGGTCGGTTACTTCGTTCAACTCTATTTTTCGGTTCTCTGCGCTGATTGCTGCCATTGTTTTGAGTGTTGCTGCGGGATACTCTGAAATGATGTAATTAGGACAAAAATTGGTCTAAATATGTGTGATTTGATATTTTTAATTACTTTGTTTATCTTATATAGCTTTTAAAGGTAACACATTCATGAGATCATAAAGTATGTATGTAGTCCTCTGCAGATTTGTTATGTTTTTTATAATCCAAGCAAATACATTGAAATTCATTTTCTGTAAATAATATACAGTATGGTACAGATGGTCGGTGGCACACAGGGTCAGAAAGACAACACTGGAAGGCTAATGCAAACCCCTCATAATGGCAAATTCATTACACCCCATTTGTGTGCTTAAAGGAACAGTAACACCACAAAATTAAAGTGTTTTAATGTAATGAAACTATAATAAAATGTTGTGCTGCACTGGTAAATCTGGTGTGTTTGCTTCAGAAACTCTACTATAGTTTATATAAACAAGCTGATGTGTAGCCATGGGGGCAGCCATTCAAGCACAGGATACACAGTAGATAACAGATAAGTACTACTATAGTTTATATAAACAAGCTGCTGTGTAGCCATGGGGGCAGCCATTCAAGCACAGGATACACAGTAGATAACAGATAAGTACTACTATAGTTTATATAAACAAGCTGCTGTGTAGCCATGGAGGGAGCTATGCAAGCACAGGATACACAGTACATAACAGATAAGTACTACTATAGTTTATATAAACAAGCTGCTGTGTAGCCATGGGGGCAGCCATTCAAGCACAGGATACACAGTAGATAACAGATAAGTACTATTATAGTTTATATAAACAAGCTGTTGTGTAGCCATGGGGCAGCCATTCAAGCACAGGATACACAGTAGATAACAGATAAGTACTACTATAGTTTATATAAACAAGCTGCTGTGTAGCCATTGGGGCAGCCATTCAAGCACAGGATACACGGTAGATAACAGATAAGTACTACTATAGTTTCTATAAACAAGCTGCTGTGTAGCCATGGGGGCAGCCATTCAAGCACAGAATACACAGTCGATAACAGATAAGTACTACTATAGTTTATATAAACAAGCTGCTGTGTAGTCATGGTGAGATGAATCTGGATACATTTTTATCAAAAATTACTTGGGCAGTTCATCTAAATGTCATCCTCAGCTGGAATTCAGTGGGAACATTCACAGCCTTTGGAAGTGTAAGCTTATAGTAAAATTGGCAGCACCTTTGCTCCAATGGATAGCTTTAACCCAATTTGTGCTCTGGATGAGATATTCATTGTCAGGGAGTAAGCCCTCACAATGGAGTGGAGGCAGGGTGTAGTATAACTGTAACAGTCAATAATTTGACACCAGAGGTTCTTGAACACATAACCATAGAACAGATTTATTAAGGGACAAGAAAATCCACATGTGAGTTCAAACAGAGATAAGCCGGAACATGAACAGCAGTGGATAGGCATATATATTTCCAAGTATCATTGATCAGTATGAGTGCCCACAGGAACGATCACATAAACAGAGTCTAAAAAGGCACACCCAGCTTTCAGCCTTTTCCCTACATGGAGGGAACACTTAGGGGCAGATTTACGAAATTCACATGAAAATCGTATATGCAAATTTGGCCTCTTCGATCATCGAATAGATCGAACAGATTGAATGATCGGATATTCGATAATTCGATCATTTAATGATTGAAGGAATCAAAATTTTAATGTTATTCAACTGCCTACTTCGCCAGATGAAACCTACCGAATTGTAATAGAAGCCTATGGGAAGCTCCCCATAGGCTTCTGAGACTAAGTCCTGCTTGAATACCATTCGTATGATCGGAGCGTTCGATCGTTCGAATCATACGATTTTATCGGACGCTCGAATGAAATTTCACGATTTTTTCATGAAATTGAAAGATTGGTATCCGATCATACGAATTCATCGAGAAATTGGATATCGAGCAAAATGATAGCCTAAAACAATTCCATAAGCATTCGATGGTTGAATGCTTATCAAATTGCGAATTTGGTCGAATTTATTTTGGGGAATAATAGTAAATTTGCCCCTTAGTCCCTAATTCTGGCCACTTGGTACCCAGGATCAAAATTCCACTTAACACTCTTCAGTGGAGCCTCAGCTGCTCCACTAAGTAGCCTAATTATCTATCATTCCTAGAGTTCAATAGCATAGACAGTGTCTACGAAGGCACACCCAGCTTTCAGCCTCTTCCCTAAATGGAGTGAACTCTAATGCTTAATCCCTACTCCTGGGCACTTGCTACCTGAGATCCCTAAAGTCCTTTTCCTGGAATCACAAATAATTACAATTTGAATCCAATCTTAGACTTCTTATTGTTTTTCCTGATAAACCCTTGACATTACATTATCTGCCCCTCGTTTCACCAACAGGCTGTGAGATTTATTTAAAAGGCAACACTTTCCCTATTGATTTTGCTTAAGAGTCTGCAATTGATTTTTATATTCATACTAGTAAAACCGGGCCTGGCAAAACAGTGCCGGAGTGATCAAAAGTGGAAGATGTGCAGACAGTGTGCTGTACATGGTGTTTCACTTACCCCCGGCTCTGGGGTGGATATTAGTTTCAACCATAGGATGATAGGATTCTCTCATTATACCTCATATTACTTAAAAAAAATCTAATAGGTAACATTTCTCAATCTGATTTTAGAAGATTATTTTAGAAGATGAAAATGATGCTGAGAGCTCTGCTAGGAGAACATTGCCTGCTGGGATCTATTTTGCACATTCGGAGCGGCTGTAAGAATTTCCTAAATTGCAACAGATGCTTTTATTGATTTTTGTTTTTGGATCTCCATTTGGGGCAAATACCACATTCATCCTACATCTTGTTAACCCTTCATCCACAATGGAGAAAATTCCTTCTGTTCCTTCTAGGAACTCACGGAACAACAGAATAACCCTGAATATAAGTTCACAGTGGGTTTCTGCTATAGCCCTGGACGCTTGTTTAGCACAGTAAGGTCTACACAACTTAACTTGCAAAATATTGATTCATACACTGCTTTCATACTATACAGGTACGGGATAAGTGATGGGCGAATCTCCCGAGATTCGCTTCGCCGAAAAATTTGCGAATTTCTAGCGAAATTCGCGAATCGGTGAAAAATTCGCGAAACGAGTCGCGTGACGCTTTTGACGCGCGTCGCGTCAAATCGCGTCGCGTCAAAAAACGTTGTGCGACTCGTTTTTTCAGCGAATTTTCGCCAAGCGAAATTTCGCTGGTGATTCGCGAATTTATTCGCCAGCGGCGAATCGCGGGAATTCGCCGCGAATTCGGCCCTGGCGAATAAATTCGCCCATCACTATACGGGATCCATTATCCAGAAATGCTGCCTCCCATAGACTCCATTTTAATCAAATAATCCAATTTTTAAAAATGCATTTCCTTTTTCTCTGTAATAATAAAAAATTTGCTTATACTTGATCCCAACTAAGATATAATTAATCCTTTTTGGAAGCAAAACCAGGTTTTAGTTAATGTTTACATGATTTTCTAGTAGACTTAAGGTATGAAGATCCAAACTATGGAAATATCCATCATCCGGAAAACACCAGGTCCCAAGCTTTCTAGATAACAGGTCCCATACCTGTACTGATAAAGAAAACAAAAATAAAAATGTAATTTACTTC
>CM044434.1:155224768-155259839 GCA_024363595.1 Xenopus borealis
GGAGAATTCAACCTGTAAGTGAAAAAACCTTCCCCCCCAGGAGTGCACCATCTTGTCTTGATGGCTCGATTGAAAACGCCGATCAGTACAGGTTGAAGAGCGATCAAGACAAGATGGTGCCAGTGAACTCTGCTGGACAAGACCTGGAAGGAGGGTAAGTAACAAGTTAGGGGCATTTGCCCGGAGGGAGCAGGTAAGCCAGGGGGAAGGAGGGAGGAGGGGGACTACACAGGGGAGGTTTTTTCACTAAAGCTGGCCATACACGGGCAGATAAAGCTTCCGACGGGTCGGAATTCCATTGTGTTCATCGTATTCCGATTGTTCGGCCGTGGGGCCGAACCTTCGGATTACTCCGATATAGCCCTGCCAGTTAGTGGCATATCAGGGAAAGATCCGCTCCGATCGAGTGGATCTTTGCATCTATGGCCAGCTTTACAGGTTGAATTCTCCTTTAAATGTATTTCTTTCAGTCTTGAAAGCCACAATAATAGCAAGCAGACAGGTGCCATTTTGTTGATACTGTTATTGAAGGGGTGGTTCACCTTTAAGTTAACTTTTGGCATGTTATAGCAGGGCCTATTCTAAGCAACATTTCAACAGGCCTTCATTATTTCTTTTTTTATATTTTTTTATTATTTGTCTTCTTAGTCTGACTCTTTCCAGCTTTCAATTGAGGGTCACTGTCCCCATCTAAAAACAAATGTTCTATAAGGCTACAAATGTATTGTTATTGCTACTTTGTATTAGCATAATAGCATAATATTCAATGGTACTGTGATACTAAACTCTGTAGTTAGTATAGATATGGGTATAGATACTGGGTCACATTTGGAGGGGCTGAACCCCTTTCAATTCAGGCCTCTTAATACATACTAAAAGTTAATTTAAAGGTGAACAGACCCTTTTTGTGACAAATAGAAAGAGCCTGCTTTGTCATAGCCTTATAGAGTTTTCTCATTTTAGAATGGGAATTTATAAACATGAACCCAATGTGAATTTGTTTGAGCAGCTTGCAAATGTTTGCTAATTTGTTGAACAATTTGGCTGAACGTTGCCCCTGAAATAATTTAGAAGTGTAATCCAGTTGGGTCAATCATTGAGAATTAGGAAAGCCACTTTGGGGCTCTCTTCTTCCATGTGTCTGAGATCATCATTCATCCCATAAGTACGGCCGCCTCACATTACATAGCAATCGCATTATGCAGCCCAATGCCTGAATTACACAATCAAGGAAATTTGCTTCTCACCATGTGTGGTCAGATTGCTCCCAGATGTGGTCACACAACAATCAGTCTGGGCCTCATCTAATGATTTTACTGTACGGGTGCCACTGAGATGATTATTACATGGGTTAACGATATCATGGAAATGTTGCTGCACTACAAGAATATATTTAAATTCACTATTAATCCACACATGCTGCCCACCCCACCCTCTCTCCTATTTGTGTTCATCTGCCCACACCCAGGCAGGTAACAGTGTGCAAATTTTCAAGAGTTAAAGGAAAACAATACCCCTGAGAAATGTAGGTCTCAAAAAAAAGATATTGCATAAAACAGGTTATATGTAAAACCCTGCTTCATGTAAATAAGCAATTTTCAGAATAATATACTTTTTAGTAGTATGTGCCATTGGGTAATCATAAATACAAAACTGCCATTTTAAAAAATAAAGGCCGTCCCCTGGGATTGTAGGATTCACAGTGCACACAAACTATACATGTTAGGTCATATGAGCCAATTAACAGACAGAGTCATGTCTTTGCTTCCACACTTCTTCTTGTTACAGTTAGAGCTCCAGTATTTCTGGTCAAGTGATCTCTTCCTGTTACAGTTAGAGCTGCAGTATTTCTGGTCAGGTGATCTCTTCCAGTTACAGATAGAGCTGGAGTATTTCTGGTCAGGTGATCTCTTCCTGTTACAGTTAGAGCTGTAGCATTTCTGGTCAGGTGATCTCTTCCTGTTACAGTTAGAGCTGCAGTGTTTCTGGTCAGGTGATCTCTTCCTGTTACAGTTAGAGCTGCAGTATTTCTGGTCAGGTGATCTCTTCCTGTTACAGTTAGAGCTGTAGCATTTCTGGTCAGGTGATCTCTTCCTGTTACAGATAGAGCTGCAGTATTTCTGGTCAGGTGATCTCTTCCTGTTTCAGTTGGAGCTGCAGTATTTCTGGTCAGGTAATCTATGAGGCAGCACACAGACCATCATGAAATGGTGCTCAAGGCAAGAGATGTAAAAGAGCAATATTTACTGAAATATATATATATACACACCAGTTTCGTAAGATCATTTAATATGCCAATTAATATGATATCTGTTGCTTACATACTGTATCCATTTTGAGGGTAACATCTTCCTTTAAATAAAAGCTGACCCCGCAGTATGGGATCCCCTATGCCTAGGGCCCCCCTCTGCAGGATCTGCTTCCTCTATAGTTATGCCACTGGTATAGAGAGATTCAATAATCAAATTCATCCAAACTAAGCATAATTCAGCAGGAACAACCCCTTATATTTGCTGATAGCCTTACAGAGAGAAATAAAATAAACGTATGCTAGAAGAAGTATTTCTCTGTAGCAATCACACTGTGGCAGACAAATGTAAGCGTATATCGCCCTTTTAACCCTT
Organism: Xenopus borealis; assembly: GCA_024363595.1. NCBI lineage: Eukaryota > Metazoa > Chordata > Amphibia > Anura > Pipidae > Xenopus > Xenopus borealis. The sequence goes on from CM044434.1 coordinate 155,227,393, forward strand.
TCTTCCAATTAGCACTGGTAAAATCCTCTCTAGGTTTGATGATCTGCTCTGTACTAATCAGCTGTCAGAATCTCAAGCTTTGAGAAGAGCTCATTATACACAGAGAGAAGCAGAAGTTACTCCAATTTAGAGTCCCTACAAAAAATAAAATAACTTTTTTTGTTCTTGATGTGTTTTCTTTTTATGCAGTTTTTGATCATTTCTGTGCAGCTGTTTCATCCACTGACCAAAATAATGTCCATGAAAAAGGTAATTCTACAAAGTCACAATACATGTGTGGTTTGTATTCAGTGTGTACTTTGCTTAAAATGAAAATGTAATCAAATGTACAGGCTTCCCTCATCCATGAATACATGAGCACTGTACCAGATCCTTTAGGTTTTATTGGTGAGAATAAGTGGTTAGATACAGTAGGTATAACCTTTTCAACAGTGCTCTAGTTTTCTTACTTTCTACAATATTCAACTTTAGGGAATGTAAACAGGAAATGGAACAGTTGCATTAAAACCCAGGTCTGGCAGGTCAAGAAAAATACAGGAGCGGTACATGCGGAGGATTGTGAGAATGATTGCAGACAACCCAAAGATCACCTCCAAAGAACTGCAAGAACATCTTGCTGCAGATGGTGTATCTGTACATCATTCTACAATTCAGCACAATTTTCACAAAGAACATCTGTATTGCAGGGTGATCAGTAAGAAGCCTTTCTGCACTCACGCCACAAACAGAGTCAATTGTTATGTGCAAAAGCTCATTTAGACAAGCTACAGTCATTTTGGAGCAACGTTCTTTGGACTGATGAGACAAAAATTTAGTTATTTGGTCATAACAAAAGTGCTTTGCATAGTGGAAGAAGAACACTGCATTCTAAGGAAAACACCTGGTACCTACTGTCAAATTTGGTAGTTCCATCATGCTGTGGGGATTTGTGGCTAGCTCAGGGATTTGGGGCCCTTGTTAAAGTTGAGGGTCAGATGAAATCAACCCAACATCAACAAATTCTTCAGGATAATGTTCAAGCATCAGTCACAAAGTTGAAGTTACGCTGCAGGGGTTGGATATTTCAACAAGACAATGACCCTAAATACACTTGGAAATCTACAAAGGCATTTATGCAGAGGGATAAGTACAATATTCTGGAATGGCCGTCACAATCCCCCAACTTGAATATCATGGGATGATTTGAAGCAGGTTGTCCATGCTCAGCAGCCATCACATTTAACTGAAATGGAAAGATTTTGTATGGACAATTGGTCAAAAATACCGCCATCCAGAATCCAGACACTCATCAAAGGCTTTAGGCGTCATTTAGAGGATGTTACATTTGGGTTGTTGGGGTGTTCAAATTTATGCACCTGACTAATTTTGTTATGATGCATATTACATATCTTTTTTTTCTTTTTAATCCAATAAAATTTATGTCACTGCTGAAATACTACTGTTCCCATAAGGCATGTCATATTAAAAGGAAGTTGCTACTTTGAAAACTCAGCCAATGAAAAACAAAACTCCAAAGAATTAAGAGGGGTTCCCAAACATTTTCATATGATTGTACTTGTCCATGGGATCTGTGAGCACCTGCCATTTATTCTACGGTTGAATACCTCCACCTGGAACTGTATATCTGGGGAATGTGCACCCAAACCCCCAAGAAAGGCATTCTTTACTTGGGAGTGCCAAAAGTTAGGCACCCCCAAGTGATTCTATTTACTTGCCTGACACCCCAGGTGCTACTATCAGAGTTATTTGGAGTGATCGTCTTCTCGTTTCTTGTTCTTTGTTTCTTCTTTCTTCTCATGGCTGCGCTTCCACAGTAGGGTGAAAAGCCAAACTTTAATGAAGACGTCGCCTATTTTGTTTCGCTTGGGAAATTTGAAGAAAGAATAAGCAGGATGAGGATCACTTCACGGTGCTCCCTGGAATAACCCCTGGGCCGGTGCAGTTTTCTGCTGACAGGAGCACTGGCCTGTGGTGTGAGGTAAGTAGATACAATCACTTGAGGGTACCTAACTTTGTCACCCCCAATTAAATATACCTTTCCTTCTTCTTTAAACTGGTGATATACACTTTCTGAACCATGAGTTTTTCTTTGTTATTATAAGTTTCTTCCACTCTTTGCATTCTTTCCCTTTCTGTCTTTTTCCGACCATATATTACCCCTTCTTTGATGCAGTTGATTTCCTGAATCACAGAATAATATGCCTATATTTTATATGTTCCCATCTATGAAATGACTGCTCTTTGTTTCAGTATCGTACACCAGAAAATGCATGGCTCTGCCGTTCAGTTTCAATGAACTGCTAACCTGAGCCAAAGCGATACAATTCTTTTTTTACTGTCAATATTTCCTTAGCCTTCTGCACAAGCCTATGCTATTGATTAGCAACTGAACGAGACTCCAGCCCATGTCCAGAAACAAACAGGCATTAAAAATAAAATACAGACAACTGAACAAATGTATATGAGTTGCTTTTTGTGTTGTGATTTGGCTAAATATGTAAATATCATTCCCTTTAGACAATGAGCATTTGCTGTTAGTGTGAGAAGAAAGGGAAAAAGCCTTATGACAGCACAGCGCACATTTCCCAATTTGGATAATGAGTTCCATGGAGACCATGTAAGATCTCTAAAGCAGCGTTCCCCAGTCATTTATCTCAGGCGGCAAGAGGGAGAAAAAAATTAAAGGTAAAATTTCTAATCTCAACTCAGCACAACAAGAGACTTGATAGGGGGTGGCATTGCCAGGAAGTAATCTGGGACACATTTTATGTACCTGAAAAGACAAATAATAATCATGGAGAGATTAATATATCTCGTAGAGAGACTTATTGTCCAAGGAACAGTGGAGTAACTATCCACCATCGGGTCTGGGTGCAGGTTTGTGGTGTTTATACAAATGGCCTGCGGTTGTCACTGTGCACATTACTTGTACTATGCAGATACACAGTACTTTCTGTACAGCTTGATAGTTACTACTGTTTTGTGATGGCTGCATGAACCTGCTAATAAAGCACTGTTCATCCTCAGCTACCAAAGCACAACATTGGCGATAGGATGTCTCTTCTACCTCTGCAGCAGCCTGCACCTTTTCTTCTAAACCCTGGTGAGCTTACCATACCTTTTACTGCTTGGATCCGTATGTTTGATAATTACATTATTGCTGCCGACCAAGGGGAGATTTCTGCAGCTAGAAAGCATTCTTTACTTATTCACTGCCTGGGAGCAGAGGGACAGTGTATATTCTGCTCTTACTGCTATAAAGAACAATTTAGTGCCAATAGTAAATGTGGTTGCTGAAAGATACAAATTCCACCAACATGGACAGCATAATGGTGAATCCCCAGAACATTTTGAGAGAGCTGGTTGTTACCTGTGACTTTGGGAATCTAACAGATGAAATACTAAGAGACCAAATAGTAGAAAAAACAAACTCACATCGCATTAGAGGGAAACTGCTCCTAGAACAGTATTTAACCTTTATAAAGGCTATTACAGTTGCTAGCCAAATTGAAACAGCAGTGGCAGAGGCTAAAACTCCCAGTCAGGGAACTGCTGGGAATGTACAGCACTGCAACCTAATAATGCACAGTCACAGGCAAAATACAGTATTAAGGAAAGAGATTCACTGAAAAACCGTGCAGCAAATACAAATAAAAAATACTTGTTTTACTGTTGTTCAACACAACACATTGCAAATGATGCTCCATGTCCTGCAAAAGTGGTACAGTGTCACAAATGCTCAAAGGTAGGTAATTTGGCTAAAACCCGCTGTAGTTCTGCTAAACATGTTCATGAAGTCACTACTACAAATTTTACAGTATCAATTGTGAATAAAGTGGGTACATTTATTCCAGACAAGTTTATATGCACTGTCAATGTCAATACTGCTTCTGCTAACAATGGACACTCCATTAAACTGATGCTTGATACAGGTTCAGCTGTTTCTATACTACCAAATGATAATTTCTTGAAATACTTTGCAAAAAATATGCTTGTTGCACCTGCCCAGAGACTGGTCAGTTACTTAAAGGATCCAATTCCTGTGTTTGGTTGCTTGCCAAAGGCTATATGGCACAGGTTAAATAGTGAAGTACAGATAACACCCCTGTGTTCTACAGAGCGTATCTGCTATCTGCTGTGTAACCTGAGTCTTTTCTCATTTGAAAGGCTGCCCACATTGCTACACATCAGCTTGTTTATGTAAACTATAGTAGTACTTATCTGTTATCTACTGTGCATCTTGTGCTTGAATGGCTGTCCCCATGGCTACACAGAAGCTTGTTTATATAAACTATAGTAGTACTTATCTGTTATCTATTGTGTATCCTGTGATTGAATGGCTGCCCCCATGGCTACACAGCAGCTTGTTAATATGAACTATAGTAGTTTTTCCCAGTGCAGGGCAACAACGGCAGGTCTTAATGTGAGAGGACCAAGGAGTAATTGGTGAGCAAGGGAACATACCTGTAAATAGAATGGAAAATAAGAGCATGGTAAGGGACAGTTTGAGTCGATATCAAAACAGGATACGCAATAGAGAATCAAGGACAGAGATCATAGTGGAGGTCACAGGCTAGGTTGGCAGATATAGATGGGATCTGGTAGAATGGTCGAGAAACAGGCAGGAGTCAGGACAGGCAGCAGATAAGGGTGGTCAGGGTCAGGCAGGGTCAAGAACTGATCGGAATACACAGGAATTCACACCCAGGAACTACATGAATAGACTTACATTGGGCAATGAACACTAGCATGCGAAGCCTTTAAATTTGAATTTTCATACCAATGCACAATGGCGTCACATGTCACGACATTAATCTGGAAGAGGCGTCATTTACTTTTGGATGTAGGCGGGCTCGCATTGGCGTGTACAAAAGAAGAGGAGCTCACTGGCAGCTCGGCCTTGAGTGCAACTGGTGTCCCTGTTGTATCCCTGACAAGACTACCTGGTAATCTACTTGCACACTTTAATTTGTTGATGTTACTGTTCCTTTAATTTTGAAAAAATAAAAGGTCCCCGGAATTCCATATAACACATTCCATACCTTTACTTGTATGTTAAGTTGCACTTTTTCAGATGGGAAATGATAAGGTAAATGTCAATTATGTTGCACAGGCAAACCTGTCAAGAATACTTGTGAATAGTGATGGGGAATTTGCGAATCACCCGCCAGCACCAAAGCTTTTATCGCCGGGTAAAAAATTGACGCAGGTATAGAAAATTGATGCCTGCGTAAACATTTGCCATTTTGCTAATTTTTCACCATTTCGTGCATTTCACTGGGAATTTGTGAATTTTGTGAAAATTCACCCATCACTACTTGTGAATGTAAAGTATAAAGGAGATTGAACAGATGAATCTTAGGGAATGTGATCGCATTATACCTTCAAAATTAGAGGCTCTTATGTCTTATATTTAGTTTTAATGTCAAAACATTGTCAATTTCATTTATTCTATATAGTAGATGATATAGTGGTGATGTATAGTAGGGATGCACTGAATCCAGGATTTGGTTTGGGATTCGGCCAAAATTCAGCCTTTTTTAGCAGTATTCTGATTGGATTTGAATCCAAGGGCCTGGCCAAACTGAATCCAAACCCAAAAAAAATCACATGACTATTCACAACACACTTTTCATCCCCCTTGTTTCTCTAATTTACACATCCAAAGTGAATACAGTTACAGTTTCACTACACCCTGCCTCCACACCGTTTGGAGGGTTTACTCCTTAAGATTTAAGGTCTCATCCGGAGCACATATATTGGGAGTGGAGCTCATAGTAGATTAAGGTGCACTCAACTGACTACAGTATAGCGCTACGTAAATATGCAAATTCAGTTTCAGATTTTTCCGACGAGTGTTTTGTGGAAGGTTTAGCGTGTCCTTACTGGTTATCATCAATACATAGTTACATAGTTTAATATGGATATGGATTCTCCATATATCTCACACTGGTAGATTTCATATGCAAGAACTGAAAAGATTTATAATGTTATCTTCAGCTACCATGATTAACTCTTATGAATCCAGCACAGCAAGTGTAAACATCTACCTCATCTTTTTATCCTCTGGTAAGTTATTGTTAGTGATGGGCTAATCTGTCCCATTTCACTTTTCAGAAAAATTTGACAAACTGTGAAAAAAAATAACAAAAAGGCAAATAATTTGTGAAATGCATTGAAGACAATTTTTTTACGTGTGCAACAATTTTTCTCACTCCACAGGCATTAAAGTCACAACTTTTTTGTCCAAATGCATTAAAGTCAATGGGCGATTCTTTTTTCTTATTGTGACTTTTTTAGCTCTAATGCATTAAAGTCAATGGGCAGTATTTCTTATCACAACTTTTTTTTTTCCCTAATGCATTAAAATCAATATGCAGCTTTTCTTATCAAGACTTTTTGTCCTAATGCATTAAAGTCAATGGATGTTTTTTTGTCTTATCACAACTTTTTTGTCCAAATGCATTAAAGTCAATAGGAGATTTTTTTTTCTTATCGCAACTTTTTTTGCTCTAATGAATTAAAGTCAATGGGCGGTTTTTCTTATAACGACTTTTTTGTCTTAATGCATTAAAGTCAATGGGCGTTTTTTCTTATCACAACTTTTTTTGTCCTACTGCATGAAAGTCAATGGGCGTTTTTTTTCTTATCACAACTTTTTTGTCCTAATGCATTAAAGTCAATGGGTGTTTTTTCTTATCACAACTTTTTTTGTCCTAATGCATTAAAGTCAATGGCCATTTTTTATTATCAAGACTTTTTGTCCTAATGCATTAAAGCCAATGGGTGTTTTTTTCTTATCAAGACTTTTTTTGTCCTAATGCATTAAAGTCAATGGCCGTTTTTTCTTATCAAGACTTTTTGTCCTAATGCATTAAAGTCTATGGGCGTTTTTTCTAATCAAGATTTTTTTGTCCTAATGCATTAAAGTCAATGGTCGGTTTTTCTTATCACAACTTTTTTTATCCTAAGGCATTAAATTCAAGAGGCGGTGTTTTTCTTATCACAACTTTTTTGTCCTAATGCTTCAAAGTCAATGGGCGTTTTTTTTCTTATCACGACATTTTGTCCTAATGTATTAAAGTCAATGGATGTTTTTTCTTATGATGACTTTTTTGTCTTAATGCATTAAAGTCAATGGCGTTTTTTCGTATGGCAACGTTTTTGTCCTAATGTATTAAAGTCAATGAGCGTTTTTGCTTATTCGTTTCGCGAAAAAAATGTGCAAATGCCGAAATACTGAATTTTTCCATGAATACATGGCATGCGAAAGAATTTGCTCATCACTAGTTATTGTTATTCTAATGCCTCTTGCTATTAGAGGAACTATATGGACTTTAGTGTTGGGATCCTCTTTCTCGTGCTCGTGTGGTTTTCATTTTATTCACTCCGTGGATACTTCATTGAAACCACATGTCATGCAGAAGGTTAGATTTATACACCTTAAAGGAACAGTTCAGGGTAAAAATAAAAACTGGGTAAATAGATAGACTGTGCAAAATAAAAAATGTTTCTAATATAGTTAGTTAGCCAAAAATGTAATGTATAAAAACTGGAGTGAGTGGAACACAACATCCTGCTTTTCAGCTCTCTAAATCTGAGTAAGTCAGCGACTTGAGGGGGGCCACATGGGACATAACTGTTCAGTGAGTTTGCAATTGAGCCTCAGCATTCAGCTCAGATTCAAAAGCAACAGTTATGACCCATGTGGCCCTCCCTCAAGTCATTGATTGGTTACTGCCTGGTAACCAGGGTAACCAGTCAGTGTAAACAAAAGAGAGCTGAAAAGCAAGAAGTAGTGTTCTGTTCTATTAGGTTAGACTTGCAGTCACTCCAGCTGTTATACATTACATTTTTGCCTAACTAACTATATTGAAAACATGTTTTATTTTGCACAGCCTATCTATTTACCCAGTTTTTACTTTTATACTGAACAATTCCTTTAAATGATAAAGGGTTTTTAGGCTGCATAGATTTTTGCTTCTGGGTGTTCTACTCAGTCACTTTAGTAACCCTGATATATATTGTGTATGCCATTTTGTGTAATGTTATACCTTTCAAGTCATTTACCCTGTTTGTGACTACTATATGACTGCTCACTGGTTTTACCATTGGCTTTAACATTTATTTGATTTATTTGATTTCCACAGAAAGCTCCAAATCACGGAAAGGCCATCTCCCATAGACATTATTTCCAAATTTTTCAAAAATGATATCCCTTTTTTCTGTAACAATAAAACAGTAGCTTGTACTTGATCCCAACTAAGATATAATTAATCCTTATTAGAAGCAAAACCAACCTATTGGGTTTATTTAACGCTTCTATGATTTTTTAGTAGACTAAAACTATAAGAATCCAAATTCTGGAAAGATGCATTATCTTTATTGACGGTGAAACAATACTACAATTTAAAGAATGGGGATCCAAATTACAGACAGATCCCTGATCAGGAAAACCCCAGGCCCCAAGAATTCTGGATTCAGGCATTCAAATGGGTATTCTTTGCAGTGGAAATATATCAATATTTCTTTAACAACTAGACAAGGATTTTTTTCTCTTTGGCACTGGCCAGACAACATTTCTCTTATTCCTCTGATGTCCATAAAATATATATTTTTCCATTTGGATGTAATAATAAATGCCAAACAAAACAGTAATAGACACTGTACCACTACAAGGCCATTTAGAGGCTTATGCCTATGTTATTCCTGTTGTATCCAATTTATAGGGCAAAGTAAGTAGCTGGGGGTTTTAGTTTCATTATATATGGTGATGAATTGCAAGACTCAAATCTTTGCCAATAACGTCACAAATCATGGAATCTCTATTAATATGAACTGTGGCTTGAGTAAATGAGAATACATTTTAATAATTTTTTTTTTACTATTAGCATGGGATTTGTTATAAAGAAACCCATTATCCAGAAAGTTCTGAATTACAGAAAGGTTGCCTCCATAGACTCCATTTTATCCAAATAATCCCAATTTGTAAAAATTCTGTAATAAAACAGTAGCTTGTACTTGATTCAGCTAAGAGATTATTAATCCTTATTGGAAGTAAAGCCAGCCTATTAGGTTTATTTAGTTTTTACATGATTTTCTGGTAGACGTTATGAAGATCAAAATTACAGAAAGATCCATTATCTGAGGTCCTGCACATTCTGGATAACAGGTCCCATACCTGTAATATGATTCCGATAGTTATCTATAAAACAGATACATACCTAGCATATGATAGGCGTCAACCATGCCAAGCTTATTCCTTTGCATGAAAAATTAGGGGGCTCAATATTTACACCCAATAGCTGTGCATTTATTATTCTGAGTTTGTGTCTGTTGCAAAGGAACCTCCATGTTTGAGATGAGGTAATAGAGGAAGGTTAGGGGAGGGGGGTAGTGGCAGTCTATATGACCACCCCACCTGTCCCTCTTCAATAGAGTTCTAGACATCTCCACCCCTCAATGCATTCAAGAGGGGAACCACAGGTCTCTGTACTCTAAAACAGGAAAAGCAAAGTGTAAAAATGAGTCCAGTGTATGCACCTTGCACTCTGCTTTTGTGATCATAAATTGACCCCTTTTTTCTTTCAGAATAATTTATCAGGTGGGAGCAAAAATCACTGCTCACCATTTCCATGTTTAGAACTTTGGGGCCTCTGAGCTTAATTAAACACAAATATTTAACCTGTGTTGCAGTGTGAATCATTCTTCTGTCTGTATAAACTTCTATCAATAACTCAACATCTTTTTTTTCACGTCAGACCTGAGAAATGTCTATTCTTACAAACTTTTGGCAAAAAGGAATAGAAAGCTTTCAGCAGTCTATTTCAGGGGAATTTCCAATCAGATGGTGACATCTATATCAGCTGCACTGGAAAATTCTGACCTTGGATGATTCTATTTCTGTGAAAATTGAAGCAACGTAATGAAATCCTTAGACTTAGAGGCACATTAATCAACTGCCAGCTTTCGAATTCATGTGAGTTTTTTAAAATTCCGATAAACTCCCATGAACCCGAAATTTATTATAAAAATCAATTTTTTTGGGTTAATAGGATCGACCCGAAAACCTGAAACAAAATTTGATTCGAATTTTAAAATACAGATCGTTCGATTTCACGGAAAAATAGTTAAATTTCCATCGATCGTTGGAAAAATTTGTACAATTCGGACGATCGAGGCGTTCGATCGTACGAATGGTAAACGAGCAGGTGATAGAAAAAAAGGCCTATGGTAGGATTCCCAAAGGCTTCTATTGCAATTCAGTAGGTTCAATCTGGAGAAGTAGGCAGATTGTACTTTTAAAGTTAAAGTACTTCGATTATCGAATGATCGAATGATCGAATATCCGAATATCCGAATATCCGAATATCCAAATATCCGAATACGCTCGAAATTTTGGGTATTCGATGATCGAAGTGGCCAAATTTGCATATTCGAATTTGATCGAACTTCGAATTATTCACGTGAATTTTGTAAATCGATGTGGTGCAATGAAAAAATTACGAACATAAAGCCCCTTAGTCTATTGATTCAAACAAACCCTGTTAATTCATAAATCTACCCATAAAAAGCAAAATGAGTTCTTCTACTACCGTATGTTTTGAGAATGCTAATCAAATGGCTCAATTTTTCAAGGTTTCTACTGACTCTGCCATTAAATACGCCTTTGCCTATCATATTCCCGTTGCCTTTGAAAAGTAAATTTAAAACAAACACACAACAAGATTATTTTTGTGCAAAATAACAACGCCTATGAGAAAGGTCTTCAGAAATGGGTGAATGCTGAGCGCTGTTGAGTAATTTTAAACAGAAAGAATCCTGCACAATGACCTCTAGACCCACGGCTGATTGCTTCTTAATCAGCTTTGAAATTCATAATTGCTTCCAGAAAGTTTTTTGTTATTTTGTAGAACTTAATGCTATTTTCATATGTCTCTCAGGAACGTGGCAAAGACTAATAGATATAAACTGTTTTCATTTGAGTATATGGAATGGAGTGGAATGATGGGACGAGCAAGCTCCATGGTCTGTAGATCCTGCTTGGAAATGGCAATGTTCCTGCTCCTCTTGCTCCTGGTGAATCTGCAACGTGACATTCTCTTCCTGGTGATAGTGTGGTTATTAAGCAGGTGCAGACACTTCCTCCGGAATGGGCATGATTGCAAAGATTCAAGGATTTCAGTTATTTTAACCTGCCTGACATTTTGCAAGCATGGCTCCATATACAGAAAAGGGTGTAATAAAGAACAGTAACCGGAGGTAAAAAGGGTTCTTTATCTGTAAGTGCAGGGGCAATAAGAAACACCTATGGGCAGATTTACTAACGCCGAATTTTAGAAGTAAAAAAACTTCGAAATTTAACCCTCAAAGTTTTTCTAAAGGGCTTTTTCGATCGAAAATAGACCTATTTCGATTGAACAGGTCCATTTTCGATCAAATAAAAAATCCTTCGAATTGTTTGATTCGAACGAACGATTCGAACGAACGATTCGAATGAACGATTCGAACGAACGATTCGAACGAACGATTCTCTGAAAAACCCTTCAAATTCTTGGAACTTAGAAAATATTTCAAAACAGATTCTATGAGGTCCCCCATAGGCTAAAATGGCAATTCTGCAGCTTTAAGCCAGCAAATAGTAAAAGTCAGAGGATTTTTAAAGGGCAAGTACTTTGAAATTTAAATCTTCTAATTTTTTCATTTCAAATCGAATTTTGGGCTATTTGATAGTTGAAGTAGCCCAAAATTACTTCGAAATTCGAATTTTATTCGAACTTTCACTTCGACCTTTAGTAAATGTGCCCCTGTGGTGTGTACATCAACCGCCATTATCAAAGCCACATATTTCTCAGACAGCACCTCCATCAGTTGAATTGGTAGGGACATCACGGTTCCTATTAGCACAGTGGTGGCCATGGTATTGTGCATAAGAGACTGATGTGAAGTAAAGCTTCAAATATTGTTACTTTGAATTTAATCCAAGACCTCCTAAATGATTGATGTGCTTTTTCTGTGTTCTCGAGTTTGAGACAAAAATGGAGTGGTTTGGTGCTGGCTGGTTTTGAATTGCAAAGACATATTACACTGGATGCAGAGGGTTCTACATCACTAGACCCTCTCCTTGTGGCTTGAGTACCTATGTCCATGTCACTAATTGTTTTCAATCCCATCCCCTTCTACAGTATATACATGTAATGCTATTTTAGATATCAAATGTCCCCATGGCTTGCTACAAAGTAGATCATAGGTTACAATTCTTCTGACTCTTCACACAGAAGAATTAAACAGTTCATACAGTAAAGTATGGGTTGCAATAAACTATATGTTGTGAAGTAAGGGCTCCCTGGTTTCTAACAGATTAGTCAGGAACAGGAAAAATTCAATTGCTTCAGTATCTGGTGAACTGCTCACTTGGGTACTAACCCAACTCACTCTCCACTAGGCCCGGAATTTGTGGTGAGGCCACAGAGGCCCGGGCCTAAGGCAGCAAAATATTAGGGATGGCATGCTGCCCAGCAACATCCTGATCAGCAAAGGTGGTGCACAGCTCCCCAGTGCTCTGGCACTTGTGTGCACATGGGGGAGAGACATGCGAAGACATTCGGGCACTAGGACAATGTGGCCTCAGAGCACTGATTGGTGAAATCCGGCTCTGCTCTCAGGCAACTAACTGAACATCTTGTCTCATCAACGTCTCATTTCAAGGGGCCACTTCCTGTTTACTGGAATCTTCTGCCCAAGGCAATAAACTACATCATTCCTCATCCACAGAGAGATTCTAATAAATCTAAATGTAGCCCATTAAGATCACAATAGCCTTGCAAGAAGTCCAAGAAGTCATCTGAGTTATGTATAAAGGTATTAATAGAATCTCCCCATCACAACATTATCTGGCAGTGCATTCCACAACCTCACTACCCTCACTGTGAACAACCACTTATGCTGCTTCAAATGAAAGGTAAGTTTCTAAAGTCTAAAGGGGTAGCCTCTAATTCTTTGATCTTTTCTATGAGACAAAAACATCTCCAGCTATCTGTCTATAATACCCTCAAATGTAATTTTAAAGAGTAATCATTTCCCCTCACAAACACCTATTACCTTTCCTAGTCATCCTATGTAACCTTTTTACAAATTTTGACTCCTTGGTAGAACACTGTTACATAAAGTAGCTGTAACTCACTCTGTAACATTATTTGTATTAGAATTTAGTGATATTTATGTAAGAAATAAGTATACAGTTACAGGCACCCTTACAGGGGATGGGAGTCAGTAGGCTTAAAGGAATACCTGCTAGTGGCCCATATCCCCTCCATTGAAAACCTCTAGGAGGAGATCCTATCCTGAGTCCCTTTCCGACTGAGTCTCCTTTCTCACTTTTTGCCTGCAATAGCTACCACCAGTCTATCAGTCCTTGTTGGAGCCAAGTGGTGGCTTATCAATTTTGAGATCATAATTTTGTAACTAAAAACCCTTGATTTGCAAAATACATACTTAGATACTAAATTCATTTGTGAAACCGGGGACCAGGGAATGTGCATTGATATTTTTTTTCCTTTTTGTATGATTCTAACTAGCTTGGTCAGATCAGCTGCACTTCCACTTATATTTTTATTTGGCCTTGGAGTTCTCCCACATATCCCACTTTTTTGGAGCCAAGTGTAACTCTTTCTAAGCTTTCCTCATTAAGGTGTCCTTAGATGCATTATGAAAGGAGCTTTTTATGTAACTACTGCCTTTCTCATTGGGCAACTTTACTAAAAGGTTGAATTCCTTAGGGCATAATGTTTTGGCTCACGAGGATCATCCACCTAAAGAAAGTTGGAGTCCACAGAGGTAGAACTACAGTATCTACTCCAACTACTATATTAACTATGGACAGGAACTTGTCATAAAACCTGTGGGCCAATAGGACAAAGGACATAGGTAACAGTAACTTGAAATTCCTTAGCATTCACAAGAATTAAACACTATGGGTCCCTATATTTATTAGGGCTTTAGTGATATTAAGGTTGACACCTTTCCATGGTATAAAGTCCAGGGAGGGGGGCAGGTTGTGATTTGGAAAACTGGGCAGGAAGTTTTGACCCATACAGCTCTTCCAAAAACCAGGCTGTCTGGGTCAAAATTGGATGGGTGGCAACCCTAAGTGATAACAACCTCTGTTTTCTAGCCACAGGCCAGTATTTCTCAATCAATAAGTGACTAGGCACATGTCAATGTTATTTTGATGACAAATCTTGTCATAACACCTGTGGGCCAATAGAGGGTACTTGCTTTCCAAAGGACATAGGTAATAGTTAATGGAAATTCCTGAGCATAGCATACACAAGAATTAAACTCTATGGGTCCCTATATTTATTAGGGCTTTATTGATATTAAGGTTGACACCTTTCCATAGTATAAAGTCTAGGCAGAGGGGCAGTCTGTGATTTGGTAAACCCTTAAAGCTCTTCCAAAACCAGACTGTCTGGGTCAAAACTGGATGGGTGGCAACCCTAAGTGATAATGATCTCTCTCTTTTCCAGCAATAGACCAATATTTCTCAATCAATAAGTGACTAGACACATGTCAATTTTATTTTGATGGCAAATCTTATATAATGTATGTACAGACCTGAATCTGTAACAAAATAAGGGGAGAACATTGTTCATTCTCCTTACCACCTACGTAAATTCCCTATGTAATGCCAAAAATAAAAATAGAAAGGTCAAATATATTTTTCAGTGAAAAAATCTACTGCATAATAAAATAATATGTGCACATTTGGATATTTCTTTTAATACCTGTTTGTCTTGAAAAGATCGAATTAATATCACACCTGAATGGATAGTTCTGTATGTCTAGTCAGAATTCCCAGACAGCTCATTAGAATAGCATTAAGGAAACAAAGGCTTGCAGATATGCAGATGTGTAATCCATTTAATGACATAATGACACTTGTTTTTGTAATGGAAACCAGATGAGTCAAACAGACACATTTTCTTCTGCTGCAAAAATTGTTGGTGATGTCACCATTAAGATAACATGAATAATGTACTAAAAAAAGGAAATTATGTTTTACTGGGACATTATTTCAGAAGCCAGGAGCAGGCACATAGTAAAAAGGAATATGGTTTGCTCTGTTTACAATCTGCTGTAGTCTCACAAATTGCTATTTTCTATTATAAATCAGATTAAATATACTTAGTTGTTTGATGTGCAATTACTTACGGTACTGTTCTGGACTAAAGGAAATAATTTTCTCCCTAAAACAGAAAATACCTTTGTATATGTGTACATTATGGATTGTGCTGTACCACTAAACCTCTAATGACTTGGCAGATAAGATTTTAGTTCTAAAAATTTAACCAAACCACATTCATACTACATGGCTATTAGACATGATTATTGGGCCATCATATTGCCAGATGCAGGGTTGGACTGGACTGATGGGACACTGGGAAAAAAAGGCCCACAAACCCAGGTATGCTCCCCACTACCTGTGATCAGGTAGTGATACATTGCCCTACCACTTGGAGGCAGGTTGACAGTGGGAATTTGTGAATGGGGTGGCAGCCCAGTGGGCCCTGGACACCCCAGTCCAACACTGGCTAGATCTAATGGTGGCCATACACAGTAGGTTAAAGCTGCCGATAACGGTCCTTTAGAGCGATTCCAGTATATGGGGGATTCCAACTGGTTTCCCCGATCAATATCTGGCCAAGATATGAATCAGGCAGTCTTGATTTTTCTGACGATCGAGCACCACATTGGCTAGTTGATGCAGTCTTATGACCTGTCTTCATTGTAATCTGATTGTTCGGCCATAGGGCTGAATGTTTGGATTAACCCAATATTGCCCTGTCGCCAAGCAAATGGATCTTTTTATGTATGGCCACCATAAGGTAAAGATCCATAAGCAGTAAAGGAATCACTTTGTGATTGCATGGAGAGAGCACTAAGCTACAAAGTGCAAAACATGCATTGTTTATCCCTAGGGGCCTGAGCAATCCCTGTCCTTACCGCTTACCATATGGCAGGTGGTAAGTACAGGATCCCATTGTGGCCTGTTTGCAATTTGGGCTGGGAGGGGGAGTGCCTACATGCCTTCCTCGTCTGCCCCTCATGCATTCATTGCTTTCGAACACAGACATTGACCAAGTTATAGCTTCATAAATGCATCTCTTAATAATAGACTGAATCAGGTTAGAAGGAAGGGGAAATCATTTACTGATGAAGCAGTATACTTCTTAGGTTATCTAGCACCCCCTCTCACCCCCAAACACATCTTTTCTCCCCTTTAAAGGTAAATGTGGTTTGCACCACTTTACTGAAGCTACATCAATTCTTGTGAGCCTGTAACCTGCAGATATAGCTATTTACATTGTCTCTGGCACACAAACCACAACGTTGTCCCCACTGAAATGAATGGGGAGGGGGGTTATGTGTGGCAAATGCATAAATAATCACAGATTGACTCAGTCTAGACATGCTGGTATGGGCAGATCCATTTTAAGGCTTGTGGGTGACTATGTACCTGTCAAGGTCGGACTGGGCCAGCAGGATACTGGATAAAAAACCCCGGTGGGCCCCAGCCTTTGTGGGCCCACCAATCCAGACCTGGTCCCTGTGTATGCTACCAACATTGCCCACCCATTTAATGTGACCTGTCTGCAACAGTTAAGGACAAGAAGGAGGTCTAAGAAGTTATACAGAATGGCACTGTGTGGGTGGGGGGGAGGAAGACGCCAGTAGGGAGTAGTGATGGGAAAATAAATTTGCCAGGTATGGATTCACATTGAATTTCCACGATTCACTGACTGCAAATGTTTTTGCGAAAATGTGGCGAAAATGTGCCATGGAAAAAAATTGCTGCGGGACAAAATTGGAACTCGCATAAAATTGTCACATCAAAATCTAGATGCGAATTGACTTTAATGCATTTGGACAAAATAGTCGCACGTATAAAAATTTACTCTAGCGTCAAATTTGAAGCGCATCAAAATAATTTTGACACCCATTGACTTCAATGCATTTAGCAACTTTTTTCACCATTTTGCTATCTTTTTCACCCATCACTAGTAGGGAGGCCTCTAAGATTGCAAGGGGGCACTTCAGATTGCAGCTCCTGTGAGCCCAGGAGACCCAGTCTGATGCTGGTATCATCCCCATCAACAGGGACTATAGATATGTACCCTCTGATCTAACAACAAAGATCTCCCTTGTCTTTTAAAAAATTTCCACATATCAACATGCCTGCTGAGCATTATTTTGGGTGCGTAGAAAACAGATTATTTCTCAGAGGAACGCATATATATATTGATTTAAGAGGGTATCAGCAGGGTTCCTCATCCACGGTCTAGACTTCTTTTGATTGTGTACAATTTAATGCATAGCAGGTGATATACTGGGTACCACAGTCTCTTATGGAAATGCTCTCTGTAGCTACAGTAGCTCCAGGCAGCAAACTCAGCCACTCTATGGACTCGATTCTGTAAGCTATGATAATTTATTCAACATGTCATCATGAGTTATTTTTCTTGTAAAAATGTACTTTCATCCAAGTTTGCTGTTAAAAATTACCAATAGTAGATGCATTTATTTTCATACTGATATGTGTGTTATGAGAATCTGAATTTAAAGGGGTTGTTCACCTTTGAGTTAACTTTTAGTATAATGTATAGAGTGCTATTCTGAGACAATTTGCAATTGGTTTTCATTTTTTATTGTTTGTGGTTTTATAGTTATTTAGCTTTTTATTCAGCAGCTCTCTAGTTTACAGCAATTTGGTTTTTAGGGAACAAATTACCCTAGCAACCCTGCATTGATTTAAATAAGAGACTGGAATATGAATAGGAAATGGACTGAATAGAATGATAAGTAATAAAAAGTGACAATAACAATACATTTGTAGCCTTACAGGGCATTTGTTTTTAGATGGGGTCAGTGACCCCCATTTGAAAGCTGCAAAGAAACAGAAGAAAATTGCAAATCATTAAATAACTATGAAAAATAAATAATGAAGACCAATTGAAAAGTTTCTTAGAATTGGCACTTCTACAATATACTAAAAGTTAACTTGAAGGTGAACCACCCCTTTCAAGACTGTTCTACTGAGGAAAATATTTTAACTCTTCTTAATTGACATGCAAAGCAATGGGCCCAACTCCGCACAGGCTGTGAAGTCAACATCTGCATAGTCATCCTACTGAAGTTGGGCACTACGACAACCCTGAAGCTACTGCCTGGTCAAGAGGTGGTGGTAGCTCCAGGGTTTCCCAACATGAAAAGTGCTTGATTGGGAACATAAGGCAGAAAGGATGGAGCAGCACCAAGTGCAACTATATGGAAGTGGAAGGAGCACATTTTGACGCAAATGCCTATGTATTCTTCCCATAATACCACTAGTACTGTATTGTTGTACTGAAAGGAATGGGTGCTTTTAACTCACAGACTTGGGATGTGCAGTGGGTGATTTGGTTAAATGTAAACCGCATACTAACCTTAACGCAGCCCCTCATAAATACCAAGCTCCATGTGCCTATTGCAGCGGTATTATCTCAAAGGAAAGTGTCAAACATGCACACACCCTTTAAATGAATCCAAAATTACCATGAAAGGATGGTTTACTTGTAACTCTAAGGTGATTATCTACTGCAGGGATCCCCAACCTATTGAGGCCGTGAGCAACATTCAGAAGAAAAAGGAGTTGGGGAGCAACACTAGCATGAAAATTGTTCTTGAGGTGCCAAATAAGTGCTGTGATTGGCCATTTGTTAGCCCCTATGTTGATTGGCAACCTGTATTGAGGCTCTGTTTGGCAGTACACCTGGTTCTTATACAACCAAAACCTTCCTCCAAGCCTGGAATTAAAAAATGAGCTCCTGCTTTGGGGCCACTGGGAACAACATCCAAGGGGTTCGAGAGTAACATGTTGCTCACGAGCTACTGGTTGGGGATCACTGGTCTACTGTATAGACTGTCCTTATGGACTTGCCTTTGTTGGCCAGAAAAGTATACCAATAAAAATCCGCCTTAATGAGCACAAATGTACCATATGTAATTAACATCCAGGCACCAAACAGAAGGATGATGAGGATATAAATAAAAAGAAAGAGAAATGACACTTGCTAGGCATTTTTATGAACAGGGCCATCGGATTGCCCAGTTGAGTTGTCAGATAGTTCTCCAAGCCCTTATACTGTGATTAGTTGGTTTAATGTTTGTCAACAGATTGGTACACTTTTTTTTATATGATTTTGAGTCTTATTGGACTTTTTGGATCTTGCATCTGGAACAAATTTGGAGGACTATGGACTCTTTTGCACAAATAGAAATATAATGGGCTATGTTTTTTCTTTTGAATGCTTATTGTAGTTGAATTGTATGCTAATTATGTTTAATTTTTCTGCCTGGAACTCACACCCAGTACAAACACCACAGTAGCAAGAAAAAAATCTAGAAATGACAAATAAAAACGAAATAATAGGCAAATTAAATAGCCTGTCGTCATCTTTTTATCATTCCAAAGGCATAATTGATTCCTGTCGATTAGATTTCCCAACATCAAAAAAGTCAAAATGAAGCACCATCACGGTGCGGGATTACTGCAGCAGTTCTGTAAATTAGTTAATAATAAACGTCGGCACTACTGTGCAACAAGATGCCATTAAGAAGCCGTGCTATATATAATATAGACACATTCCTTCCTGGAGATTGCTATTAATTAATGTCTCCTGTACGAGCTTTGAATGAGACCTGGGCAGAGGTCCACTTTAAATCCAGCACACTTATTATCCCTTCCTCTACAGGTACATATAATGTATGCAATTATGAAGGAATTATACATTATTACAAGGTACTGCAAAGCAGTGAAACGTCTGTGTCTTGGCCCCCAAAGAATAAAATAATGATAGAAAATGGGTCATTTGAGAGAAGGTCGAGGAGGTTTGGAGTCTATTACTGGTAGTTAAGTCCAGACACTGATCATTAGACCACAATATCAATTCAACCACAAATAATGACACCATCCAGACAAGGGGAATATCTATAAAAGGGTGTATTTAAGGTTTCGTGTTCAAACAATCATGTAAAATTTGGTGTAAAATCTATTCATAAAGCTGTGTTTGCACTAAATACCAAGCTTCCCCTTTTGTGTTAATTCCATACAGCCTCTGGGTGCCCACATTATAAAAGTGCATACGCCAAAATTAAGTTTGTATTTTTCCCAAATTCATAAAATTCAATAATTACGTTGGGTTTCACATATGTTTATTAGCCTTTCACCTTTCCTACTTGATTCAAATGTATTCATTTAAAGACCTCATTTAATGAATTCCGAATAAGGGGAAATACTGATGCATTCGGCATAAGTGCGAGACCCTGGGGTGCCATAATGTAGACATCTGTTGGAGGGTCTGAGGAAGCAGGGCTGGACCAGCAAGAACTGTGTAGTAATAGAATGGTCTGGAAGGAGGACCCAGAAGATTGGAATTATTGTGCTTAGAAATGTAGGACAGAGGTAATTAACTAAAATATTTCTCTGTATAATTAGATGCAAATTAGTAAAAATTTACAATTTCAAATGTTTTTTTTTTAATAAAAAATATGCTCATGTGCATGAAAACAACTTGAATCTTGAAAACTCAATTTTTTAAAAACTTGAACACTCAACTTCATATACAACTATAAAAAAAATGTATACAAATTTTGCCTAAGACAACACTTTCAGTTCTACATGAACTTTTTCCTTTTTTACTTAATCAATGTCTGAAGCAATGCCAGTCAGCAGCTTCAAGGTTCAAATAAGGGGACACATTCACTAAAGAGTGCAAATTCGCCAGTGACAGTTTTGCAGCCATCACAACACTTTGGCAGGAGTAAAATCGCTGGGACAATGCTAATTCACTAATGTATGAAGTCGTGTCCATGGCGCTGAATGCTGGCGAATTTTCTCTAGCGTTACTTTGGCAGAGCGAGCAAATTAAATTGAAGATGCCCTAGTGTTCAATTCTGCCTAGCGCAACTTCAATAGAGTTCTTGTGCTCAGGTTAATTTGCATCCGGCAGGCAATTTAAAGTGGAATGGAGCTATTTATGTTACATGGTGCATCGAACACATTACATTTACACTGATAACTAGACATGCCAAGGGAACCTTAATAAAGTCAGTTGTTTTAATACCCAATACATAATCCCACTGTTAAATAATGTTCCATATGTTAGAAAATGTAAAGCAGCCTAACACCCTGAAAAATGAATAGACGCCAGCGTTTTTTGGACTTAGAACATTTTCCACTCCTTTTAGTGAATCTGCCCCATGGTCTTGAGCTGTATTAAAAGGGGTATATATTATATATAGAATATGCCATACAGTTTTGGTCTCCATCACTCAAACAGGACATTATTGTATTAGAGAGGGTACAGAGAAGGGCAACTAAGCTGGTAAAAGGTATGGAAAATCTCAGCCATGATGAAGACTGGCCAAGTTGGGGTTGTTCACACTGGAGGTGAGGAGCTTGGGGTTCTGGCTTAATATTTGGAAGGGTTTTTTCACAGTGAGAGTTTTCTGTCTGAATCAGTTGTACTGGTTGATACATGAGATAGCTTGAAGAAGGGGTGGGATGACTTTTTAGGCTCATCATACAACTGATCCAGGGACTGTTCCAATTGCCATCTTGGCGTCATCTCTGAGGCAAATTGTAGAGGCTTCAGGTAGGTTCTTGACCTTCCTATAGATCAACTGGTAGTTATCAGGTTTTATATATATATACACTCATTTTCAAAACCATTAGGTGGGGGTGCAATGAGGCTGTGACCACAAAATACATATAGACAAATACAAAAGATCCTCTGCACTCAACCCATTATCAACATATTTAAGACATTGAAACATTTTATGCATACAGCTACTAAAAAATGCCTTACCCTTTAAACAAAACAGGGATTGTTTGTCCATATATGGTAATATGTTTAAGGTGGCCAACTACGTCAAAGTCATCCCATATTTGGCCAGTCCTACTCTCAAATTGCATCTGATTCATTAAGAATTCTATTGCTTCATTATACATTTTGTGGTCACAGCCTCATTGCTACCCCACCTAATGTTTTTAAATTAATGGTGAGCACAACTTTCCCTTGTTTGTTTGTTTTTTAGCCTGTTACTAGGTTACTATGTTACAAAGGACACCCCGAGATGTAATCCCCTCCTCATTTGTTACCTGAACAAATTGCAGGACTGTTCATTCTGTACTGTACAGTTAGACATTCCCTGAGTGTCCAGGTTGTCAACTGCTCACTTCAAACCCACTTCCTCATCCAAACTTACAGCTTAATACATCAACAACCTATCCACCCTTATTCTTCTCTAACACCCTGTAATTTCTGGTTTACAAATGTTCAATACAATTGACTGACAGGACAACACAGGTTTCCCCACCTTAGCTCTCATGCCTTTTCCTTTTGGACAACTATTTTAAAGGAGAACTAAAGCTTACAGTAACTAAAGAAGTAGGTATAAATTCTGTACATTATGTTTTGTGCTTGTGTACCAGCCCAAGGCAACCACAGCCCTTTAGCAGTAAAGATCTGTGTCTCCCCAGTAGATGCCCCAATAGCTCCTCATCTTCTTTTCTACTGATTCACCGAACATACAGACCGAAGCAAAATCTACTGAATATTTACATTTATATTAATGTCACAATATTAGTCTGATTAGTAAATATTTCAGATTATTGGTACAAATAAAGCCACTTTGGATTGTGCATTTGACACAGAAAAGAGTTCACCATTGAAAACAATGGTGCTTTGTAGTGATGGGCGAATTTGCGGCGAATTCCCACAATTCACGAAACGCCAGCGAAAATTCTCAAAAAAACGAGTCACGCCGAAAATAACGTGTCGAAGTTGATGCGACGCTCGGCAAAAATGTGCCGCGACTCGTTTTGCAAATTTTTTCGCCAATTAGCAAATTTCGCTGGAAATTTGCAAATTCTTCGCCGAAGCGAAACTGGGTAGATTCGCCCATCACTAGTGCTTTGGTATGCTAATGAAAAGGTTAAATGCATTAAATGAGTTAAGATAACTTTAGATAACACAGTGTCTTCAATTAGCCCTGAGTCATGACGCATTTAACTCACAAAGCCCAGTGGCTGCATCTGTACGTGTCTATGAATATTCTCATTTATCCAGGTCATGATACAGTATACAATATCTAGTACACTTGAATCAAACACAAGTGGACTAAATTCGTGTGAAGGATTCGAATATTCGCTCGAATAGTCTATATTCGATTGTGCGACTATTCAAATATGCAAATTAAGTATTTTCGACTATCGAATATAGAATATTCGGTCGCATTGAATAGATTGAATACATATATATTCGATCGTTCGACTATACGCCAGTCGAAGAACTTGCCCTTATTTTTATTCGACTGCCTACTTCGCCGGATTGAACCTACCGAATTGCAATAGAAGCCTATGGGAATCCCCAAGTATTTTGCTGAATTTCAATCTTACGATCGAACGCTTCGAACGTTCGATTCGTACGATTTTGGCAAATATTTGAAAGTTTTTTCAGCGACTTTTCGTAGAATCATTCGATCGTACGATTCTGGCGTATAGTCGAAAAACGCGCTCAAAACTGGCAATTATTTGATTTGATTTTGGTGAATATTTATTCGCCAAATATTCGCCAGTCGAACTTTTATTGAAAAGTTTCACTGGTCATCTGAGTGGCTTTGTCAGTTTCAGAATATCAATGATCTGTGGGTAAGGTATTAATCAGACAAGGAACTCATAGAACCAGAGAAGGAAGTCTTAGTCAAGAAGATAAACTTTGCTGTGGCCCCACAATATGTCACAGTGGTAGATTTTATCACAGCCACATAAGTTTTATAACAGCCACACAATCTTCTATCCACAATAATAAGGTACCTTTTGATGAGGCTGAAAACATCTGATTGAAAGTATGCGTAGATTATCTAATGCTAAAGCTCCACTTTCCAACCTTAAGTGTGCAGGAGAGGAGGGTCCTAACATGGCTTGTCAAGGACTCAAGTGTCACCATCTTGCCAGTGGTTAAACTGTTCAAGGGAACAGTACCAAGGCATTGTTTCAGATATGTGGATGGTACCTGGGTCAGAATTAAAGCACGCGAGGTTCCAGCTTTCACTCAACACATAGGGGCAGATTTATCAAGGGTCAAAGTTAAAATTCAAATTAAAAAAATTTGAATTTCAAAGTAATTGTGGTTACTTCCACTATAAAATAGGCCAAAATTTGATTAGAACAGAAAAAATTAGACTTTTCATTTAATTTATCATGTACTGTCTCTTTAAAAACATAGCCCTTTCACCAACTTAAACCTGCCAAATTGCTGTTTTAGCCTATGGGGGACCTACTAGAACCTATATGGAGTCTTTTAGAGGCAAATCCTTTGATCTAATGCTCTAATCATTCGAAAAGAATGATTCAAATTTGAACATATATGGACCTGTTTGATCGAAAATTGTCTGTTTTGAAAAAAATGTGACAATTTCAGTTGAAAGTGAAAATTCAAATGAAAAAAATTAGAATTTTGAGTTATTTTGTGTATTTCGACTAGGGAATAGTCCAAATTTGATTAGAATTTGCAAAAAATCTGAAAATTCAAATTTCGAAATGTGTCATGAACTGTCTCTTAAAAAATTTGAATTTGACCAGTTCTAATTCACTGTTTTAGCCTATGGGGGACATCCTAGATGAAGGGCTAAACCCCCGAAACGTTGTCTTGTTGGACAGACATTAAACACGGGAGCAATCCCTGAAGCATTACACGTGTGCTGGATCTTTTTGTTGGCTGTCTAATATGGAGGTGCCGTCCTCCTAAATCCATGCACCGTGAATAATTTTGTTGGAGAGGTCAGGTGTGCGTGTGCATCTTTTTGCCTAATTTTGTTGGACATCCTAGAACCCATTTGGAGTCAATTGGTGGACTTTGAAAATTCTAAGGTTTTTTTGGGAAAAACTTTTAATTGAATTCGATCAGATGCGATATTACTTCCATTCAAACGATTTGAATTCAATCAAATATGGACCTATTTGATCGAAAATGGACAAAAACATCAAGTTCACTGGGGAAGATGTGAAAAATGGTAAACTAGCATTTTTGGACTATGCAATAGTAATCAAAGAGGGGGGACACACCTGGATATTGATGCACAAAGAAAACCCACTCACACTGATCAGTATTTGCTGTTTGATTCCCATCAACCTCTGGAACGTATACAGGGGATTAGAAGAACTCTACACCATCAGGTTAAAACTGTGCAGAAGCAAAAGAGAAATAATACAAACATCTGATAGGAGCTCTGAATACTTGTGGATACTAGGCCTTTATCAGAGAAAAATCAAAACTAAGTATCAGACCAAACCAAGAAAGAAAGGCAGAGCATATCAGGCAAAGTAACATAGTCATCCCATGACTCCCATATGTGGCAAAAACATCAAAAAACATAACATTCCTGTGTATTTGAAACCAAACAACACAATGAGACATGACTATAAAGATTTTCATTCATCCAGGTCATGGCATAACTGATATAAGTAATTCTAAAACAACTGGACTTCTTCAGTTCAACTGACTGGTATGGGAAGTCCTCGGCATATAAACTCTTCCACTAATCCAATCACAATGGCACATTATAACTCTTCAAAGAGCGACATCTGAATTTGATTCTGTGTAGTTACTGTGATAGGATTACCAATGTGTCATGCAACTCCTAGACACAGGTGTTACTTGTGAGAGTTGCATGAATGGATGTGTGAATACTGTAGTTCTGAAACAGCTTTGGTACTGATGTGAGAACAGCGGTCTTCTTTATCCAAGATTTGGACCTTGCTATCTTCAAAAGAGTGTCCCTAGTGATGGGCGAATCTATCCAGATTCGATTTGCCGCAAAATTAGCGAATTTCTAGCGAAATTCGTGAATTGGCGAAAAACAACGTGCGTATCGTCTTGATGCGCATCGCGTCGTATTCGACGTGTTGTGTAATTTTTGTCACGTGTCTCGTTTTTGCCGAATTTTCGCGAATTTATTTGCTGTCGGCGAATAAATTCGCCCATCCCAAAGTGTCCCTTGTCTTTGAGGTGCAGAAAGACAGCTGAGTCTTGCCCTGTAGAGTTACCCCTCCTATGCAGAGACATTCGCTTGGTGAGCAGTTGTTTTGTCTCCCCAATGTACAGATCTGGGTAGCCACACGCTTTCAACGCTACTCTGAGATGTTTTTGCTCTTTGTCTTTGGACTCTGTATCAGTTGCCACACATTCCGCCCTGTGGTGCAGAGTTCTAATGACACCCAGTTTGTGTTCCATTGGATGGTGGGAATCGAACAACAGATATTGATCCGTATGAGTGGGTTTTCTGTATACTTCCATTTTCAAGTTACCCCCCTCTTGGATGCATATCAAACAGTCCAAAAAGGCAAGTTTGTTCTCATGGACATCTTCCCTTGTGAACTTGATGTTATTGTCCACTGAGTTAATAATTCAAATGGTATTTAAAGGGACATTTTTTTCTTAAGTCATTGCTTGATAGGTTTTGTTCCTGGTGCCTTGTACCTTGTGCTGAAAAGCTTCTAGTCTGTTTGATTCCTGTGTTTGACCCTGCCTGGCTGTTTTGACTACTCTGATCTGACGGATCGGAACCTGACCCTTGCCTGAAACCGACCTTGATTCTGCTTAACCCTCCTGATTGACGTCCTGGTTTGACCTCTGCCTGTTATTTGACTCCGATTCTGCCTCATCCCATCTGATTGATTACCCGGTTTTGACCCTTGCCTTTCTGACGATTCTAGCTATCTGCCTGCCTCGACCCGGCCAGTCTGACCACAAATCTGTCTACTCCAATCTGTACTGTGACCTTTGGCCTTACTGACTTTAACCAACAGTCGTGCCCATTGTCTATCCAGAACCTTTCCCTTGCACCTCTCGTTTAAGTCCAGGTGGCATCTGAGTAAGCTGAGGGCTCCTCCCAACGCCAAAGGCGGTCACTTAACTGGTGAAGCACGAGCCTAGACCAGGGTGTTTGGTACTGGTTCTGGTGTTGGGTGCTGACCATGACAATCCTGCTCTACTGATTTGTTACTGAAGCATTCTGCATTCTGCGTCTGTGCCCAGCTATGAACAAAGTGTCTGAACCCAGCTATGAACAAAATGTCTGTATCATTGGCAATACACTAGCATTTTATATAACGCGCAGAGGTTAGTTTCTGTTAATCGCTTTAGAATACATTATCTTGGAATTCGTTTTTCAGTAGACAATTTAGCATGCAATTGCTTTAAGGAGCACTCTGTCATTATGTAAAAACTGTAAACCCCTTGGCAAGGAAAATGCCCCATTTATAAAATGCTTTAATTCATCTCCATAAGAGATTTGTTTTTTATCCAACCCAAACACCATAATATTTTAAAATAAATTACCAAGATACCGTAGTTACATCATTTAACGGTCTGGGTTGGAATGCCAGACAAAGAGGTAGTATGTGACTTCTTGTCTGACTGTGCTACAAACGGTGGGAGTGGGACGGTGTCTGGCAAGGAAAGCATGTTTGTGAATAGCTTTGTTGATGGATATGTGCCCCGTAAGGATTGCTAAGTGTTTTCCTTATGTGAGCAGGCTAACTCTATCCTGTAACTGCTGAGTTAATAATTGAAGGCACCAGAGGATTGCAACAGTCAAGGGACTATTTTGCAAGGGTTTTGGTAACTTTGTAGTTGTACTTGAGATATGATTGAAGTAGGGTTTACATTACATTCCTCTAAAACTGTCATCATAAAAATTATTGAGTAGCTGGACAGATTTATTTCAGTTAGACAAAGATGAGGCCAGAAAAAGGAGCCTCTTACAGCAGTGCTTCTTAACCATTTTCCTAGGATCCACATAATATTCAGGAGATAGTGTCGAACTTGACTCCTAAGGTATCAAGGTGCATTTACTTATGAGGAGGGTTCTAAGTGCAATTTGACATTGGTTTTCCACAAAATGATGCACTTTTTTTCCCAGCACCCAAATGTTTTTGTAGAATCAGGTGCAACATGTATTCAGCATTTTCAGATTGGGGATTGTGTTACTTCCATTTTACCTACTGTATATAAAAGGCAGTGTGTCAAGTTTTCTGGGAATAGGTCTGAAGAACCTATTGATGCAACCCTCTGTGGGAACCCTGGAATTACTGCCAAATCCAGGATGGCAGTAGCTCCAGGGTTCAACTATATTAATAAGCTCACTTGCATATGATTCATTCAGAAGAGGCAGGACAGACACAATGGGGGTCATCCTTTAAATGAACAAACAGAATATATTTGATTCCTACTAGTTAAGTAGTGAGCCCCCTTCTCAACCCTACCATATCCAAGGTGGTAGTAGCTCCAGGGTTGCCTAGTGTTGTTAGGCTCACTTGTGTGTAATTCATTAGAAGAGGCAGACACAATGGGGATCATCCTTTAAATGTCCATACAGAAAGCATTTGCATCCTAGTAGTTAATTAGTGGGTCCCCTCCTCAAACCTGCCACATCCAGGGTGGCAGTAGCTCCAGGGTTACCAGTGTTAATAAGCATTACTTGCATATGATTCATTAAAAGAGGCAGAACGGACACAATGGCCAAATAAAGTAGGTTTATTTTCATAGGGGGGCACCACCAACTTTCTCTATATCCAGGAATAGCTTGAGACTATGGACCTTGTCAATCTGTATATTAATCAATCAGTCTAATTTAGCAGAAAAACAAAGTTAAATAAATGTCTTTTTGGCCTCCATTGTATATTGTTAATGTATGTCTTTATAACTCTATAGAGGTTTATTTATGAATGTGCTTCACAGTTTTCTATGGACGTGGTTATTCAAAAGATCATTCATCAAGGTCAAAAGAACGTGAAAAAATTCCTAAATATTTTGTGGTAAATCTGTCAAAATAGTAAAATATAATCACATTCAACCAGTTATTTCTATGGAATTTCAACAACTTTCAGCCAGACTGTAAACGGGTTGTAAGATATTGAATTCTTTTTCCACTGTGCCAACTACAAGTTCTTGAACTTCTTAAACTGCCATATGGCATAATGGGATTTCAGTTTAGCAAACATTTCTATAAAGAAATAGAAGTGAGCGAAAGAGAAAATTTTAGGTGAAAGGGTTAGACATATAAATAGGCATAGATAGATAAGAACACATTGCTGTATTATAAGAATAATGTTCTAAACTATTTGTGACTTTACATACCCGTATCTTTAGTATGAAGACTTTCACTGTATTATTATTATCAAAACTTTGATTTGAATTTAGCTGTATTCAATTGCCAAAAAGTCTGAGACACATCCAAATTGAAAAAAAAATCTGAAAATGTCAAGATAAAAAAAGCTCAACTTTTTCAGGATTTATTATGTGACAAAACTGTAGCTAATCCGAAAATAATACATCTAAAACCTGTCAAGGTCATGTAGAAGTCAATGGCAGATCTCCCTTTTCCCATTGGAAGATGTTTCTGGCATCCATGATCTTTGAGGCTTTTGGGCATTTTGATGCTGGTTTTTGTGCAACAATCTAAAAAAGTTGTGGCTGTGGATGATTTTTTTCAAAAAATTTTTAAGTAAATTAAGGGCATTTGTTGTTGGGAATTTGATTGAATTTTTTTTTTTGGTGTTTTGTAACTGGGAACTAAAGCTCTCCATTTAAAGAATGGAGTATATAAGTATATGTATGGGATCCATTATCCGGAAACCCATTATCCAGAAAGATCTGAATTATGGAAAGACTGTCTCCCATAAACTCGATCATAATCAAGTAATCCAATTTTTTTTTTAAAGTTTTCATTTTTCTCTGTAATAATAGAACAGTACATTGTACTTGTTCCAAACTGAAATAGAATGAATTCCTTTTTACATGATTTTTGGTAGACTTAAGATATGATGATCCAAATTATGGAAAGATCCATTATCTGGAAAACCCCAGGTGTTTCTGGGTAACAGTTCCCATACCTGTACAAGGTCTACAGATGTAGCCATGGTTATGTCATCTTACATTTAATCATGAAAACTAAAGACTTCTGTAGGGCTAGCAACCATATTCAGGGTTCTGATAGTAAAGGGTAAGGACTTGCCCCCAGAGTCTCTGCTATTAGCCTGATTAAAAAGACCCTACAGTATATTAGATTAGGAAATATAGTGAGCAAAAAAGTCACTTGGCAGTACTGGTAAGGTGGATAAGACAGATCCCTGAAAGTAGGACCAATCATTAGGATCTTCTACAGCATGTCAACAGAAAAACAGTTCCTTAAAGGTTTTACATTCCTACACTCCATAAGCAACCATTAAGACTATATTATTGTTATCATTATTCAGATTTGAGCACTGCCTAACCCTAAAACACTTTATGGAACAATTAATGGTAAGCTGTTTTGTTTATAATAAGCATACTGTTTCTGCTTTATGGTAGAACACCATAATAGGAAAACTTGGGTCATTGTCTATAATGCAATGGAGTATGTTACTGGTTTCACTTTGACCTATGCTAGCTCCTGCTTGGTTCCTGGATCAAATAAAAGTTTTAATCGGGCTAGCTTTATCAGGAAGCAGAATACTAGAACAATCTGTATGAGTGCAAGTGCAGTCACATATTGTTACTAGGATGGGTGAATGCCATTTGGTAAGTAAGGTTGTTTCCAACCTGAAAGGCTTGATCAAACCATTCAAGTGGCTTGGGATTCAAACAAAAAACTTTTTTCAAGTTGAGCAAATAGGGGGAATAGGTGTAGGGAAACACTGGCCCAGGTTTCTAGTTATGGAGTTCTACCATAGCCACCAAAGGATTAAGCATCATGTACTATATATTGCTATTGGCTTTGGTCTAATACAAAGTTGTTGCTGGTTGTTTATGCCCTTTCACTGAACTCCTCAAGGTTGGTGCTACTTACTATAACTTAATGAGGTTAGCTATTGGTTAATAAATGGTGTTCAATGTTGTTGTTAAATCTAGTTATTAACCATTGGAATGGGATCTCCTCTACGGAACACACAAGGCTTAGGTAAGTGGATGCTTTTTGCTGCTAGAATGCAAGCAAGAAACCTATGTATTGCCCTAAAGTCATTTTAGATTGACATGTCACTGAGTATGTGTGGGAGGTCAAGATCAAGGTGTATATCAGTTAACCTAAAATAAACAATAAAAACCCTTTTCTTGTTATTAAATGGTGGCATCCCTCAGGAAAAACAGAATCTGATCATCAGTGCACTGTGAAACAACCTCTGTGCATAGCCACTCTGATTCCCATTTTACCTTTCCATTTCTTTCCTTAAGCAAAACCGCTCCAATCTGACTTCATCATCTTGTCAGGAACACGAAAATAATGCCACGGTATTTTGATATACATTTTCCTCCCTGCCATTTGCGTAAACTACAATACCTGTCATTGGCTTTCATGAGCTCATTCTGCCATTCTTAAGTCAAACGGGGATGAAGTAGAGCCCCGTGAGGCTCATTTTTCTGGTTGTAAGAAAAAAGAATCATTAAACGTATTAGGGAAAATGCAGTCAAGAATTTAGGCGTCCATTCTAATTGCAATTTGATCTCCATGAACAGACCGTAAAGAGCCGGGGAGCTCGATAATATTTTATTTATATGTGAGTCTCAGTTGTAAAGCCTGGTCCTGCAAAAGCCATCCTGAAACATTAACAAGCATTTTATATACTTTGCTTTATCCTTCCTGTTCATATTCTTCCCTTTCCACAGAGGAAATATTTCATCCACTATCTGTTTCTATAAATTCACTCAGTAATTATTTTACTTTTTTTTATCAAATCCATTTTATAACGGATAAATAAAGCTTGTACCTCTGTAGGCTTCCTTTTAATATAAATCTGGAAGGTATGATTGATACAATAAAGGAATTTTGTTTATGAAAAAATGTTTGTTTTAAAAGAAAACAAAATTAAATAGTAATTTTAAAGATTTTTAAGGGACACTATGGGGGGTATAATTAAAATCTAGGGTGACAGTAACAAGAGAGGACCAAGTAACCCTGTGAACAGGGCTGCCATCAGAAATCACAGGGTCACATATGACAAAATTTCCTGGGCCCACTGGGCTGCGCCCACCCCACCGCAAGCCACACCCACAGGTCTGCCCCACCCACTCCTCAGTAAGAAAATAAAAAAACATTGGTGCCTAGTGTCCCCCACATGTTAATAAAAAACATTGTTGGTAAGGGCCTCCCTTACATGTTATAAGAAAATTGGTGACCAGGCTCCCCCTTACATGTCCATGTAAAACAAATTGGGGCCAGCCCCCTACTAGAAGTTTTAAAAAAAATTGGTGGCCCCCATTCAATAAAATGGACCACAAAACTTTATATAAACTTACTTACTGTGCATCCTGTGCTTGAATGGCTGTCCCATGGTTACACAGCAGCTTGTTTATATAAACTATAGT
>CM044434.1:155289128-155300085 GCA_024363595.1 Xenopus borealis
TTGAAAAGATTCAAGATTGTGGTTACTTTCTCAAAATTTTAATAAACAGAACCAGAGAAGGATATAACTGCAATGGTTTTTGTAAACCAGTGTAACAGTAAGTGGTTTTTTATTAAATTTTGAAACTCGGCAAAAAAAAAAGTTTTTTTACTATAAAATCTGAATTTTTTATGGAATTTTTTTTTTAATTATTCAAGATTTATTATACTCAGAGGTTGAAAAAAGCCTGAATCTGAAAATCCACCATCTCAGACCTGCCAAAGTTGTATATAAGTCAATGGAGGAGGTCCCTATACTATTTGGAGGTTTCTTTAGTCTGCTTTGGAATTAGCCCAAGTTGCAGTATTTCTGGTCAGTAGTGATGGGCGAATTTATTCGCCAGGCGCAAAATCATGGCGAATTCCCGCGATTTGCAAAACACCAGTGAAAATTCGCTGGCATCAAAAACATAATGAGTCACGCGCCAAAAATGTCACGAAATCGACGTCAAAAACATGCTGTGATGCGTTTCACAAATTTTTCGCCAAAGCAAAACGGGATAGATTCGAAGAAGCAAAACGGGATAGATTCGCCCATCACTACTGGTCAGCTGATCTCTGAGGCAGAACACAGACCATCACAAAATGGTGGCTCTAAGTAAAAGATGTAAAAGTGTAATATTTAATCATATGTATATTTCAGTTTGGTAAGATTCTCTAATAGGCCACTTAATATGATATTAACTGTTGGTTAAGGATTCATTCTGGTTATAGTTTTCCTTTAAATCATCAACATTTTGGAATGCTGGTCTTCTTTAAAAGGTTTTTGCACAATGTGGCTACAAACGCCAGTAGCATTTTTCAGTGGAGAAAGTCTGTGCCATAAATGTAGATTTAGAAGCCCTCAGGTGTGGTAAGGGAGAAAAAAAAACAATGAAACATTTTCCAAAGCTTTAACTATATAGTCTTTATGAAATCCAGGTGCTAAGAGCTGGCAGAACTTCCCTTATTGAACATAGACATTAAATCATCACATTTCCATTTTCAGTAAAAGCTGTGGAATATTTACTACACTTGTTATTTTACTTCTTGGCAGATTCTTGTGTATGAGACTGCCAAATAATATAATTATATTGGATGGCGTCTGATTAAAAATTGTAAAAGTGAACTATGACAGCTCTGGTTTGGCTTTACTAAATTTGCTCTAATGTAGCTTACCTTTGCCATTTAATTGTGTGAAATTTATATGTGAAAAAAGAAAATCCATCTCTCTGGCTTACGTAGTTTGGTATTTTCAGACTTCTTAAAAAAAAGGAGAATGTAAAAGTTTAATTTCTAGCATGAAAGCTAAAGATTTGACATATGCGGTTGTCTTGAACTTAAATGGGGCTATCTAGTTCTTGTTATGCCTGTTGTGGTGCTCAGCTGAGCCATATTGCCAACTACTTAGCCTCTTAGATCCCACCATTGTGCCTCAGTGGAGGCTCTGGATGGCCCATGGGATGTGCAGTCTTTCCAGAGCATCAGTGCTAGTTAGGCACAATTGTTATAGTCAAATACTGATGGCACATGTCTACTGGTAACTATCAACAGCGCTGATTATTATACATCTCCAATAAGTCCAACGACCACTGATGACCATCTCCAACTAGAGCACTCTACTGCCCCTGAATTGCAATAACATATGGGTGTCATATGTTATTAAATTCTTTATCAGCTAGGTGATACATATTTAAGATTGACTGGTGCTGATTTAGATGGCACAATATCAGATCAATAATTGCTTCAAGTACTTTTTCACAAAAGATGGTGGTCATTCAATTTCAGCTGCATTTTGCAATACCGAGAGTAAGTACTCACTGCTTTGGTGAAACAATGCCCAGTGCTATGTTAAGTTTACAGTGGTGTATTACTCCATGAATCTATTCCTAATCTGAACGTTTGAGTCCCTATACTGGTAGAATTGACACAGCAAGGTACTAACACTAGCCTCCTCAATGGAACCTATGATTCCTCTATTACTACCCTAATCCTGCCTTTCATTCTTAAAGTGAGCTATTACAAATCTTTCCTAGCACTTACTTTACTGGAATCTATCTCCATTCTAGACACACACACCACCACTGCAGCATGTGGGGAGACTTAATATACATTAGTGGAAACCTGACACCCATTGCCAAGTATCAAATTGTGAAGGGATCAAGGTCCAAATCTAGCAGGCCAAAAAACGCCTGGAGAAACTAAAGGAATTTATTTTAGGAACCTTCCATACAAATCTTTGTATTTTGTATCTAAACAGCACTTGTGCTTCAACAATGCTAACTAGAATGAGATCTGTTTCTTACAAGCAATATCAACTAGCCTTTATTTTTTTTATATATGAACGCCGACTATATATGAACTGCACTAACTAGAACATTATATCTCATTTCAATTCACCTGATTGGAACAGATTGACTAATGAACTACAAACAAAAAAGTGATTAATGCCAACAATGAAAACAAATCACTCTTTTAGGGCTCTATCCATAAATTTCAACTTACAAAAGGCCACACACAATTATGCCACCATTACAGATAAAACAGTGTTCCATCTTCACTTTAACACTAGAAGAAGAAAGAAAGAAAGAAAGAAAGAAAGAAAGAAAGAAAGAAAGAAAGAAAGAAAGAAAGAAAGAAAGGGATTGTTGAACTTCTTACTCTTCTTAGAAACCATTAATTTCCCTGAGGTAGTTTGTCTTTTTACAACTCTTCCTCCTAAATGCAATTTGTTTTCTCTTTTTACAGATTATGGTATTTTTTCTTGTTATTACAAACATATTAATTAACATTAATGGATGTTATAACTTAAAATAATGAGAAGTTTGAAGTCCCAAAAGGCTATTTCAGTGTAAGTAATATAGTCACAATCTTAAACTTACCATTCAGCTATTACTGTTGCTCTAACCCCTGTTGAAGCCAATTTATTTCTAAGTTCTTAAACACTTATTTAATATTTGCATTTTGCAGTACCTTAAAGTGATAAAATGATGTATTTGCTAGAATAATATTTGCTTTATATTTAGCTGTGGAACAAAACTAGCTGCAAAGCCTAGTTCAAACCTATATATTGAACTACCCCATCTTATGTAGTCAGAAACCAAAATAATTGTGACCACTTAAAGTTTAAACAAACTTTATTAGTTAAACATTTAGCAAATGGTAGAAAACTATGAGTTAAGAGACTTATCCTACTGTTTTAAGGCAAAAAATTGTAATTGAATTATTTTCATAACTCATAATGAATAATGACAAAAAAATCACCTGAGCTGGATTTTTCACCTGAAAACATCAACATAAATTCCTTCTCTGTATGACAACAACATGAATAATTCACCTCATCAAGCTCAACTCAAGTATAAATATTCAGAAAAGTACGTGGATGACAGCAAATTGTATATTTACCTTGATGTTTTTGTTCACAAACATAAGCACAGCCCCATCTTGCAGCATATGTATTTATTTATTTATTTACAAAAGCTGGAAGTTGATTGACCTTATATTCACTACATAAAACTCAATTAAAAGGCAATTTCTACAGCAGAGAATGTTATTCTTTGCAAATATATTTTTGAGTTTTTTTTTCTAAATTCAACCCTGAAAAAAAATGGTTTTTTTTATACCTCAACCACTAACATACTTATATAAAAAAAACTCTGATCTGATACACTCTAGTGGTATTTTAAAAGTACAACTCAAACACCACCAAAATTGTTGAATTTGTACAAATTCAAACTTGGGTTATACTAAATTTGCTTCAACACAATAGGTTACACGTCACCAGCTTGCCATGAAAAATAATGGGCCAATGTATGGTGACAAAACTCAATCCAAACCCTGGTCTGAGGAAGGCCTCAAGCATAACAATTTTGTTTCTTCTGCATCTTTCTCCTTATGTATTTAAAGGTCTAGCATAACCTTATACTGGCTTGAGGGATGTGGATAGGTAGAACTCATGGTATTTAGAAGCTTGTACTAACTGTGAGCTACACATATGGTGTTTGAGAGATACAGTGGGGTATATTTAAGAAAGAGTGAAGTTAGAGATCACCACAGTCTGCTAGAGTGAAATCCCGCCACTCTCCATTCATTTCTATTGCTACATATATTAAGTTAAAAAGTTCCCCACTAGCAGAAGCCTTTCTGATAGATCACAAAGCAGAAGACCACTTGTAGTCACCTTAGCAAATCCAGATTTACTAACCAGCTGGTACTACTTGTCTCTCCCCCTTCCGTTCCCCTCCCTTCTCTGCCCTGCTCTGCTGCTTTAACCATTCGATAGAATTTTTTTATTCGATCAAAAATAATGAAAGCTAATTTGGTAGCTTTGATCTGGTGAACTAGGCAGTCGAATAAAAATTTAAAGGGGAAGTAATTTGACTGTCGAATAGTCGAATATTCATATAGATTTTTATTCAAATTATTCAAATCATTCGATTTGATCGAATTTTCAGAATTCACTGGTCGAAGTGGTCTTCAAAAACATAAAAAAATTTGAATTTGAATCTTTTTGAAAATTCGATCGAACTTCGAATCCTTCATGTGAATTTAAAGAGATACTGACACCTGAAATTAAACTCTTTTTTACATCTATTATAATAACTGGCTTTGAAAGCTACTTCTAACTTTGCCATAAAGTATTTGCATGATGTTTTTACATTACCTGTCTGATCCCCCATGTTCCTGTATGAGGGGGCTGACATATTTGTGCAGCAGGCATCTGTTATCATTAGAAACTGCATACTTAACTGTACCACCACTGTCCAAAACCTTTACAATTACACCAATATCTGCTTCCTTAACTGTCTAAACCACTGTCTAAACCTTTTACTGTACCACCACTGTCTACATCCTTAATAAATCTGCCCCCATGGGTCACTTAGAATATTGTCCTGGAATACACATATGTTCTTGATCATAACTTCTCCTTTAAACCACATTTTTATGTAACCAGCGTACAGCATGTGTTTGTGCACCTGTGCACGAGAATCAGCAATATTAAACTAAACTAACACTTCTGAATTAAGCTTGAATACCAAATTACAATCAATCAATGGAGTGGAGAGAGGACATTGAGGTCTACCAGAGTGTGCAGAGTCATTGTCAGACAGATCCAAGCATGGGTCAAACAAAACAGATTCAGAAATGGTAAACCTGGACAAAGGTTGACAGCAAGGAGTGTAAGTCAAATTCAGGCAGGGCAACAAAAAAATGTATTCCAAAGATACAGTAGGTTTTCTAACAGGAGACTTCATAACCAATCTTCACTCAGAGGCTTGGGGGCGAATGTAATTAAATTCGCAAAGAGCAAAATAATGCGCATCAATTAGATTAAAAATCCACATCTCTCAATGTATTACTGCTCCTTAAACTGTTATTGTTTTGCGAATTTTAATTGTGCATTGCGAACTTTAATTGCGCTTTGCGAATTTTAATTACGCACTCTTAAGGAGTCCTTGAAGGTGTCGTAATCTTTTGGAGCAGACATAACGACTTTCTCAGTAAGAAGTTTTATTACATTGACTGCGCATTGGCGCAAGCTGTAAAATTCGCAAACTTTCTTCCACTGTCGGAAGTGGTCGGTAAACAGTTTCCGGGTTCGCAAAAGCTATATTAAATTCGCACAAAGCAAAAATTGTTCGCAAAGAGGCATAACTTTTCACATTGTGAATAGTTTTTGCCTTACCGACTTATATTATATTCCCCTATAAGTGTCTTAACATAGGCTTTAGTTTACAAAGGTGCAAGTGCAGCATTGAGATGCATTAGGTCAGGGGCTATAGCCTAGGAGCCCAGTGTGATCAGGGGCCCATTTCTATTTTCTTTTAATATTTATTTGTGCAACTGTGTCCAGTCAGGTACACCTACTGGGAGAAAAAGTCAGGCAAGGTACATATGTGTGTACTCCCAGATGTGTGCAGATCAAGTGACATCAAGTGTGAGCCAAACCCGACCCAACTTGAAGAATTAGGGTGCGCAAGTACTTGGTTCTGCATGCATTGAGAGCCAGCAGTAGCCTATAAGGGGGCCTGTGTGGATGTAGCCTAGAGGCCCCACGTGTCATTGATCCACCACTGCATTAAGCAATAATAAATGCATGCAGAAACACTTGCATAGGCAAGACTGAGGCATGAAAATGATTACATGCAGCAAAGTACAATGCAGAAAGAGTTGAACACTGATAAATTCTAAGATTACATAAATGCAAGAAGAAATATTAATATGTTCAGCACTTAATATTTCCACTAAACAAGCACAAGGGATAATTACAGAACAAAGTAAATATATCAGAAATATATAACTTCACTGGCCATATCAAGAAAAAAAAATCAACCAATCCAGTGTGCAGAGCCATAATATCTTCTTTAAAAGTAGGGTATATGCTTTGATAGCATAGCAGGCAGTGTCCAGAAGCAGTGCTGTTAACAAAATTAAAATTCCCAGACAGCACGGCATTATGAGAAACAGGTCATGCTAAACAAATCTACTTGATTTCTACAGGGCATAAGCAGGAGCACAGAAGAAGCTAATGCTATGGATGATGAATATTTTAATTTTGATTTGTCTGTTGACGCTGTGCCACACAAGATGTTATTGTATACATGACATAATTTAGAAGAAAAGTAAATATTCTGATTGGGTAGAAATCTGATGATATGCTGAAAAAGTGTTTGTGTTAAAAGTCAATAAAAGGCCCTGAAATGAAATCTTGAATGAATGTAAATAAAATACTTTTTGCCCATAAAGCTTCTGTTAAGGTTCAAACAATGTTCAGACAGGCCCCTATGATGGTGTGGACAGAAATCCATTTGTTCAGGTGCAATGAGGCAATTACGGTGGTTCGGATGTTGTGTGGGGTTAACTGGCCCACTACCAGGAGAAGAAAAGTATTGGTCAGATCTGGGCCAGACCTCAGAAGGGTGTCCAAGGCAAGTCGCCAGTTTATCCACAACTCACCCAACCCCTACCCACCACAACTCTCAATGGGGTAAGGCTTGAATAGACAATAGTCTCACCCAAGCACCATTATATTCAAATATGAAATCTTCAAAAAGTATCACAAGATACATGTACCCATTTATTTTACCAGGAACAGCCATTTTCAAAGAAGAGGTTGCACTTGTAGCATCAGCTTCTACAGAAAAAACAGAGGTTCATAAAAACAAACAAACTTCTATTCAGTTCATTAAACAATTATACTAATTCACGTGGGTACTGGAGACATTCATTGGTGTCTAAGATTATATCTCATTTTGTCTTGGCAAAGAATGTGAGGTTCTCTGTGCAGATTAACCTATAACCCAAAACATATGTAGGTCTCTTCATATTGTATTAAAATTCCCACTTAAAATAGGCTATATTTTCCCTTTAACACACTTATGACCAGCCTGGTACCACTTACAGTATATGAAATATAAGTAGCAGCTGAAAGAAAGCTATCACTCTTAAATCAGTTAATGGCCAAGACCCCAAAACTATACCCTACTTAAGTTTGCTGTATAACAACTAAGCTAGACTTACTTTTAGGTACATTCAGGGAACAGTGATTACTGTTTGCATCTAGACTATTGCATCCCATATCCCACCACCACTTAGTACTTATCACTGCTGAACTATAGGATACCCTTTTCCTTGGCTGCCCCACTGAACAATCATCCATGATGCAAGCATTAAAGTTGGTCCATTATTTTGAAGACTCTAGTTGAATAAGTGCTCCAGAATATCAGGTCTTTGCACTGCCCCAATCCAGTACAGTGGACAAAGAAGAAATGATAAAGAGACCATCATAGGTAAAAAAATGCAAAGGGACTTAAATGGGTCAATGGTTTACAGTGATCTCAAAGCCAATTAGTGGCATGTGTGCAACATGATTTTCAATAACCCCTTGGATGATGCTTCCAGTGGCTTCAAAATAGGAGTTTCTATTTTTAATTCCTGACTTGGAGGCAAATTTTGGTTGAATAAAATCCATATACACTACCAAACAGAGCCTCCTATAGGCTGTCAGTCCACATAGGTACTACCAAATAGCCAATCCCAACACTTATTTTGCACCACCTAGAAATATTTTTCATGCTTGCATTGCCCCAAAACTATTTTTACACCTGAATGTTGCTCATGGGTAAAAAAGGTTGGGTTTAACTGTTTTAAAGTGACACTTTTTTATAACAGTGATATTTTACTTCTGGACAAGTTAATGCCTAAGCAAAAATAAATACATCCCCAGCTTTTGGGACATGAGGTTTCTTCTTCCGGCAGAAGAAAAATAAAAATCCATCAGGTTCAACTGTGCACAAAATTCCATCTCTTGCTCTGGATGAGGGAAAAGATAAAACACTCTCATTTTGAACCTTTTACAAGATTTAAAAAAGTAATAATATTTCTCACTGACTCATAGAATGTAATGGAAACTCTCGAAAGTCAGAAGGTGACTTTGTGCCATTTGCACATACATGAATGACGGCCTCCCCAGAGAGCTTGGTGTATTGAACTTGAATATATTTGCTCATAACTATCATATCAGCTCCAACAGACTTTTTTCAACAAGGACAATTCAAATTTTAACACCCCTTGAAAACGACCAGTACAGAACTCTGTAAAATTATATTATCCAACATTTTGTCTAATTGCAACTGTGTTATACATGCTACAGTAGCCTTAGAACCTTATCAACCCCTCAATATTCAGGACATGTCCATCACATTCGCAGGAGCTGATGGCAACAGTGATTGATCAACCTCATCTAAACATTCTGCCTGCAGAACTGGAATCAGCACAGCTGGACAATAAAGTAGCAGCTCTCAGATTTGTTACATTCCAGACTGCAGGTGGGTGTCAGGTGTTCTGCAAAAAATAGACAGATAGCTATGTGCAGTATAATTACAGAAATGGCATGAAGTTGTGATATTTTAGCAGGTCTTGAAATAAAAGCAGGCTATTTTGCAAAATGGAAACCTGTGTGACAAATCATGCCGATATGGCAGATATGATAGAACTTGTTCAACTCATTTTATATATCCAGATGCTTAATTAATTGCTGTAATAATCAGGCTAGCAATCATGTGTGCAATATCAATTCTCACAATTAGGTTTAGTTGAAATTTATAAAATGAAGACTCAAATGAATGCAAAGGATAAAAATAAAATGAAACTTGCAAGGAAAAGGAAAAACAGGTTTTATTTTTTTATAATTTAGTTCAATAAAGTTCTATGCAGTGTTAAGGAACAGAGGAAATAGTTCCACAATAACTGGAAAATGGTCAACTTTCATAATCATGAAACAGTTATGGGCAGTTCATGTAAAATGCACTAGTGTTCTTTTCATTGATCTAGACCAGTTTCATAAATAAACATATCTCATTATTCTGCATTATTTGACTGTCTTTCCTAGGGCCCACCAGAGAAACTGACAACCAAGAGACCTTTATGAAACAATTACATTATAGATAGTGTTACATCATATCAGTTAACTTAAAGGTCTATAGTGGAAATATGATTTGGTTGATTGGAACTGTCCCTGAGTGGGGGCCAGTAAAACATCAAGAGATAATCTGGTACTAAGGTACAACATTTTGACCCAGGCCTCTAAAATTTAATAGAATTTTATACAAGTACTAGTTTACAATATGGTTATTATCACACCTCTTAATAATGTTCCTTTTGATAGAGGTGAGGCAAAATTATTTTGGGTGGTATGGTTATTATCTTATGGCCGAGATCTTACCAAAAACTCACACCTCTTGATAATGTTTTTTTAGGTTAGGCAAAATGATTTAGGGTGGGGGAAAGCTTAAACAGAATAACATGATCATTAGGTACAATATTTCTCCAAAGCAAGTCTTAGACTTAGACTATTTGAAGATGTATGTGTGCCTCCAAAAAGGCTATTGGTTACTCCCTGGATTAACATTGTATAGGTGATAGGTTACAGTATGGGTTTGATCTCACAGCAGATTGATTTAGTTGTTTTAACTGAAGTTATGTAAAAATCTTTCCATTGGTGGTGGAAGAGGTGAAACTGACCATTTAATATAACCTTTCACTAAGCTCTTACAGCAATTTTGTATTAATCCAGAGGAAGGCTAACCCCAACTGAAGATGTCTTCAAATTGTGGACTGGCAGCCTACAGAAGGCTTTGTTTGGCAGTACAACTGTTTTTTGTGCAACCAAAACTTGTCTCCAAACCAATAATTCAAAACTAAGCACCTGCTTTGAGGCTACCGGGAGTAACATCCAAGGGGTTGGTAAGCGACATGTAGCTTAATAGCCGCTGGTTGGGGATGACTACCGTAGGATATTATTATTTATTCAAATATTTTTAATAATATCTTGACTTGTTATTTTTTAGAAATCTTCATAAATACAATTTCAATGCACAAACATTAGTTATATCTACAGTATGTACAGAACTACCAAACAGTAGAGTGAAGACCAAAGTGGAATTGTTATGCTGAGCGCATCTATCTGCAAGTAGAATAATGTTACATTATCCATTTACCTTCTCATCACGCATAAAAACAATCTTTCTATAAAATGCATCCAAAGAAACATTTTTAATTAATTTTGAAGATCCAATTTATCAGTACATTGGTTAAAGGTAATTAAATTACGATGCAAGGATGCAAGCACTAAGGAGTTATGAAACTTTCATCATGTTTCTTAAGATATTTAAGAATTGGAATTGCTTTATGATTAGTTTTAAGTGGATTATGCCATAGATTTAGCTACAAAGAAGTATTCTATTTTCACTTTTTAGAATGAGCTCATAAGTGCATTTGAGTGTTGATTACACCAGGTGCAAGTGGACTCCCCCTTGAGAAAGCCTCTGTTGGCATTCATCCCTGTAGAGTTGAGGCCAGTAAAGTGTGTGATCATGACTCTGCTATTTACAGTAAATATAAAGGATATTTCCCATGAAGCTGCTACACGAAAGGGGGTT
>CM044434.1:155306797-155316856 GCA_024363595.1 Xenopus borealis
CCTGGTCCCCTGAGCAAAGGCTCTTAACCCCAGATGAACAGTTTGGGAAAGTATCAGTCTAAGGTTTTCAATTGCAAAAGACCAATTACACTAAATATTCCTATGCATTTACATTTGATGTCTTTTAAGTGCATGTGTGCTTTAGAGGTTCTACAGAAGTACAGTATGAAAACCCTTCTAATAAATA
Source organism: Xenopus borealis (assembly GCA_024363595.1). NCBI lineage: Eukaryota > Metazoa > Chordata > Amphibia > Anura > Pipidae > Xenopus > Xenopus borealis. The sequence goes on from CM044434.1 coordinate 155,306,985, forward strand.
AGGGTATGTATTCGAGATATGGCTTATTTGTAAGAATAATGCAAAATAAGTCCCTTTTTGCTCTTACTGGTCCTTTAACAGCTGTCTGGCTGCTGGGCTTAATTACCCTATGAACCAGGAAGCATTTAGGAATTCAAAGTGGAAGATGAATAGTAGAGGCATTAATTAAGATGAAACAATAATTAATAAGAATAGCAATAAAACTGAATTCTCTAAGTCAATCTGGGTTTTTTTTAAATTGTGCTGGGGTCAATGATCCTTGACAACCAACATAGTTGCAGGCTAATAATTAAAAAAAAAATGTCATATATAAAAAAGAATGATTTAGAACAGGTCCGTCTACGAGTATATTATATTATTCAGATTCTAATATATATATTTATCTATATATATATATATGTAAGAGCAATAGTTTCAGATATATTTATAATATTTATAATTATACTATGAGAGGTCCTCTCATTAACTGTTGCTGCTGTTTGAACACCCCTGAAGACAGAAATATTCTTTTATATATTAAAGGGGAATGGATTTAATTTCCTTTGGTGGTGAGGGGTGATGGGAGTAAATACATTGTGTCAGTGTTGTTTAAAGTGTGCCCCTATTGATGTATCCTATCCTTTTCCAGCCAAGCAAGTCAGTTGGCATTCAAGATAAAACCATAGGTCTTAAGTTTCCCCACAATTTCAGTAAACCAGCCCCCCCCCACCATAATTTTTTGAAAAGTGAGCTTGGCTGTAGCCCAAGAGTGCGGTTGATGGAAACTAAAACCACTCACCAATCCCCATAAGGCAAAGGAGAATTATGTCTGTGTGCTGCATGGAGCCTCTATTACACTATGACAAGGTTACTCCTGCAGAACAAAGATCCCTTCAGTTTGCCGTGTGTAAGTAGCTGCCCTGTGTGATCTGAGTCACATTTATCTCTCCCCACAGCCATAAGACAGAAAAGCACAAATCTCCAAATAAATGGCAATTTTTATTACAAATCTCTCTAGATCTCCAGAGCTGTACTAACTGCCAGCCATAACATTTAATATGTCTGATTTCTCACTCATTCACTGTATTGCAGGTATAGTGGTGGCTCAATTAAGGGAAATAGAACCAAAACATTAAATTGTGTATTTTATACAGAATTATAGACAGAATTGCAGAGGTGAAGTGAATTAAAAGTTTGTAAAGCAGAAATGCTAGGGACATTATTCTATACACAATATAGACGAGACATAGGGGGGTCATTCTGCAAACTGTATAGCTGACAAAACTGTAGGGAATATGCCATGTCCTATAGACTATATACCTGAGGAACTGTAGGGAATATCCTGAGTCCTGTGTAGACTATATGGCTGAGGAACTGTAGGGAATATTCCATGACCTGTAGACTATATAGCTGAGGAACTGTAGGGAATATCCTGAGTCCTGTGTAGACTATATAGCTGAGGAACTGTAAGGAGTATAACATGTCCTGTAGACTATATAGCTGAGGAACTGTAGGGAATATCCCATGTCCTTTAGACTATGTAGCTGAGGAACTGTATGGAATATCCCATGTCCTTTAGACTATATAGCTGAGAAACTGTAGGGAATATCCCATGTCCTTTAGACTATATAGCTGAGGAACTGTAGGGAGTATCACATGTCCTGTAGACTATATAGCTGAGGAACTGTATGGAATATTCCATGTCCTGTAGACTATATAGCTGAGAAACTGTAGGGAATAACACATGTCCTGTAGACTATAAAGCTGAGGAACTGTATGGAATATCCCATGTCCTGTAGACTATATAGCTGAGAAACTGTAGGGAATAACACGACCTGTAGATTACAAAGCTGCTGAACTGTAAGGAATATCCCATATCCTGTAGATTATAAAGATGAGGGACTGTAGGGATTATCATAGTGTCCTGTAGACTATGTAGCGCTATAGTAAACTGCTGTGACAGGAGTCAGTTTTAGCTGTTTCCAAATGGTATTACACTATGAATGAAACTCTCTTTCTCAGGGATGAGCCCTCAAAGCGGGGTGGGGGAAGTATATAGTAGAACTGTAAACAGGTGCACAATAAAGTAGGTGCCAGTGATTCTTTATGCTTAACCAAAACATATATTTATTGAACAGTAGAGCAATATATCAATCACCACATTGGAGTAAAGTTGCATACATAAGTACAGAGCACACAGCATAAAGGAGCATATACAGAACCACATATGGGCTGGATCCCTTCAGGCAAGGGGTCATGTCAGCAGTAGTTGAGCTTTGAATGCAGAAAGGTACGCACCAGGGTTCAGCCTTTGCCCTAAGTGGAACCTGAGGGGAAACCCTATCCCTAGGTCTGTACACTTAGTCCATACTTCTGGGTTATTTGTACCCGGGATCTTAATACCTCTATTTCTCCTGTTGGAGCATGAGCTGCTCAACTAGCTACCTTTCTATTACTCCTAGAGTGATCTATGACAGAGTATAGCTATACTTTACTAGGGCCTTTGCTCCTAGGGATCATGCCCATTCCCTTCCAGCCTGCAAGGTTGGACTAAAGCAATGAACACTGACTGCATGGTTCCCAAGACCTTTATACTTTGACACAGTGCCATCTAGTGTACACTGTGAGAACTACAGGGGATTACATAAGCACAAGGTCCCCATTAGGACCCATTAGGCATCCATATTATTAGGAATGTGCCTGTTAGAAATATGTGAGGGTGTCTAATTTTCACATCCATACAACTATATAGCTGAGGAACTGTAGGGAATATTCTGTGTCCTGTCATCTATAAAGCTGAGGAACTATAAGGAATATCCTGTGTCCTGTCATCTATAAAGCTGAGAAACTGTATGGAATATCCTGTGTCCTGTAGACTATATAGCTGAGAAACTTTAGGGAATATCCCATGTCTTATAGACAATAGCTGAGAAACTGTAGGGAATATCCCGTGTCCTGTAGACTATATAGCTCAGAAACTTTAGGGAATATCCTGTGTCCTGTAAACTATATAGCTGAGCAACTGTAAGGAATATCCCATGTCCTTTAGACTATATAGCTGAAAAACTATAGGGAATATCCTGTTTCATGTAGACTATATAGCTGAAGAACTGTAGGGAATATACTGTAGACTAGGGATCCCCAACCTTTTTCACATGTGAGCCACATTTAAATGTAAAAGAGGGCGACATAAGCATGCAAAAGTTCTTGAGGTTGCCAAATATGAGCTGTAATTGGCCAGTTGGTATCGTTCACATACTACAGTACTGTCAGTACACATTGTTTTATACAACTAAAGCTTGCCGTCAAGCCAGGAATCCAAAAATAAGCACTTACTGTACTTTGAGGCCACCAACATCAAATGGCGCTGGTTGGGGATCACTGCTGTAAACTATATAGCTGAATCACTGTTGGAACTATTCTTTAGACTGTATAACTGAGGCACTGTAGGGTTCAAAAAACTTTGGCAGTGCACTGGAGGTAAAATATTCATATGCTCCATTAGGGAGTCTAGAGGCCTGTATGCACCCCATGGATACAGAGCTGCCTTCATTCAGCAGTGCTATATGGAGTTGGGTACAGGGTTGAAATATAGCTGTGGGCTCAAGGCAAGTTCTCCTACTCAAAAACAGCTCTATCTCAATCATTACCCAAGTGCTGAAACTGGCACAGCCCAACCCCTGCTACTGCGAGCCTCAAGCCAATGTATGTACACACACTGAAGGCTCCACTCAAGGCAACTACTAATATTTGGTCTCTACCTGAATACACACTTATGCCTGCCATATACAGGTATGGGCTCCATTATCTGGAAACCCATTATCCAGAAAGTTCTGAATTACAGAAAGGCTTTTTCATAGACTCCATTATAAGCAAATAATACAAATTTAGTTCCTTTTTCTCTGTAATAATAAAACAGTAGCTTGCACTTAATCCAAACTAAGATATAATTAATCCTCATTGGAAACAGAACCAGCCTATTGGGTTTATTTAATATTTACATGATTTTCTAGTAGACTTAAGGTAGGAAAGACCCGTTACCCGGAAAACGTTAGGTCCAAAGCATTCTGGACAATAGATCCAATACCTGTACATTCATCTGTAGAAACAGAATAATACATTAGCAAGCAGCAAAAAACACATCTCTAGAGTTTATTCAGCAGTCACACATACACATAAATATTACTGCCTCTAAAGTACTTAAGGCATCTGTTACAGTCCAGCTAATGAGTTAATGTTTAAGAAAAATAAAGACATCCAATTACCATTTCATTTGATATAGCTGGCAGTGACTAATGCTAGCACAAATAGTTGCTGATAGACAAATAAAATAAAAAACACATGAATAGCAAGTGTTATTGCTGGGAATGAGTAGGGTGCTAGTGATATGTGAGACATGAAGGATATTAGAATCTCTCATTGCTGTTCTCTTCCACCCACAACACCGACGAGCCTGGAATTAGAAAGGATACAGCTGGCAATTTAGATGGAGGCCATTCCAGACCCAATTTCTATTTACTGAACGAGGTTTTCATTAATCCTAGTGGACCGAAAAATGAGGCCTGCTTGATTAAGAGGTTTCTATATTAGTGAGAATGAACATGCTTCTCAGACATAATTCACAGTGAAGACGACAATAATAGCACTGACCTATATAGACTAAGTATAATTCTTCCCTTAACCTTGTCTTCCTATTTGTAAGCAAATCCTCAGAAACAAAAAAAAGTTAAGACTTTTTTTTTCAACTCAAACTTTCCACGAGATTTCACTGGCTTTTATATATTTTTGTATGTCCTTTGTTAGGTGGCAACCATATCCAACCTGTTCTCAATCAAATTATACTTGTAATACCTGAATGTGTATGTGTATTCAGACCTCTAGGTACACAAGGGCCTCCTTCTGGCTGGATGAGTTTAAAGCTTGTTTTGGTGGATGAGTTTACCATGGAACTCAGTTGTATCACCATGACAAATATGTATACAAGTGTATTTGACAGTGGCCAGAACAGCAGAGCAGAGATCTATCACGGAGCTCAATGATGCCACGCACCTGGTGCGAAATTCAAATATATAAGGACTTCCAGGTCACAGGTTCGATGCCCAATTATAGGATTTGTTTGCCACTGTCACGAACGGCAGCATAAATTCAGAACCCAAGCTAAGCTCCCTGGTCTCGGCTCTCACTTCTGCCTGTAACCACCGCCTTTCACTTTGGGAGGAACCCTCGGCTAATTAGATGCTGCCAGGTTTTATTTGAGAGAGGAGCAAAGCAATAGGTTCTGGACGAGCAAAGGGGCACAATTGTCTCACCAAGGATACTGGAAAGAAGAACACCACCAGATGCCACAGAGTGGAACGGGCAGGCCGGGCCAGAACAAGCATAGTAGAATCGTCAGACAGGCTGGGATCAGGATTAGAGAGATCAGAATAATCACAGACAGGCAAGGGTCAGTATTGGAGAGAATCAGAGTAGTCAAAAGGCAAGCAAAGGTCAGTAACAGAAGATCAATCAGAAATCACAAAGATTAAACAACCAGCAACTCTACTAATAGAGCCTAACAACAGGCAAAGAGCTGTACACTGAATTCCCCTTTTAAGCGTTTGAATTTCGTATAATTGTGCAATAACATGATCACGCCGGCACAACTGCGCCTACGAAAGCCGGAAGTGCGCACCACATGCGCCATAGGGGAGTCCAGACACAAGCTGGGAAATTCACTAAGATACGGAAAGCTTCACTAGCGTTTGCCGCACTTCGCCAGGCGAATTTTTGCCAGCGCTACGCAAATTAACTAAAGTGCAAAGGTACACTCAGGTCGGCGAACGGTAGAGTATTTGCGTTAGTGTTACTTTGCCAGGCAAAGCGCAGTTACGCTAGCGAAACCTACTTTGCATACGGCGGGAACTTTACATTCTAATAGAAGTATATGTTACAGCACTACACAAGCCCAGGAAACCTTTAATAAATTAAAGTTATCCTATTGCCCTACTTGTGCCCCCTGTATAGTTGTGTTGCCATATGTTAGGAAATTTGACGTCACGCTGGCGAATTTGCGCTAGCGTTAGACGCTAGTGATGGGCGAATCTCCCGAGATTCGCTTTGCCGAAAAATCCGCGTCAAAAACAATGCACGACTCGTTTTCCCGGCGAATTTTCGCCAGGCGAAATTTCGCTGGTGATTCGCAAATTTATTCGCCAGCGGCGAATCGCGGGAATTCGCCCCTGGCGAATAAACTCGCCCATCACTATTAGACGCTTCGTGATTTAGTGAATATGCCCCAAGGAGAGAAGGAGCAATGCAGCAGGTGTCCACACTGCAGGAGTGGCAGTGGACCCTGCTGCCCACTAGAGCACCAGGGTGAGTCCTTACAGCCACATTCCTGAGTATTCTATAATTTGTCTTGTATTGATTCCTGGACTTTTGTCCCTGCCTGAACCTTGACTCTGCTACTTTCTGCCTGCCTATTGAACTACTGACTGGATATCGACTATGACTACTACTGATCCCTATTTGTACTGTGAATTTGGGCTTTAAACCTAAGCTTCCTCCTAGTTCCGGACTTCTCCTGCCGGGAGCCGATAGGCCCCCTTATACTAAGTGAGAGCTCCCAGAGGAACGTACTTACAATCTGAGGATCAGCGAGATCCAGCTAACAGTATTACAGAGTAAAGAAGTATCCCACTACTCTATATTGATATATTACAGTAATAATAGAAAACATAGCATAGTATTTTAGGGGTGCAGTGTCCCGTAGCATTCGCCTGCAGTTTTTCTTTAAAAGCAGATAGCTGTAAATATAGAACAGTAATCCCAGGTTCTCCAAGATTGCTGTATTTAATGATGATGTGAGAGCAGGGCAGGGAGTAGAGTAGCAGGTAAGGTAACAGCAGAATACCTGCAAAGGGGTCAGGTTTTGGGCAGAAATGTCAGATTCCATTATGATGAGGACAGTCCATTGGTAACCCACCTGGGTCCCTGGCTAAGGTGCACTATTGGCCCATCCCTGAGGTTAGTGAACAATTTGTCCCCTTACCTATGTGATTAGACTCTGACATGACGTCACTTCTTAGTGATGCCACTTCCGGTTCCGGAGGTCTAGATAGGGAAACATATTGGATGGTGGTTGCGGGTTGGGTTGGCAGTCACTGGGTCCGGATTGGCACAAGTCTGCCCAACTGGAACCACACAGGGCACTAGAAGGGAGGGCACTTTATATGGGTTCCTAAATGTGGTCATTGGTGAATAATAACATTGTGGTTGGCTGCCTTGGGCCCATGGATGCACTGGTAAGGTTGGGGCCAGCATGTTATAAAAACAGATTGTAGCCTCACCAATAGTGATGGGCGAATCTCCCACGTTTCGCTTCGCCGAAAAATTGGCGAAAAAATTTGCGAAACGTCATTTTTGACGCGCGTCGCATCGTTTTCGGCCCACGTCGCGACTCTTTTTTTTGGCGAATTTTTCTGCGGCGAATTTTTGCTGCCGTTTCGCGCGCCAGCGGCGAATTGCGGGAATTCGCCGTGAATTCGCCCCTGGCGAATAAATTCGCCCATCACTACTCACGAATAATCAGAGCAGGCCTGAGTTTTGGATAACAATATTATAGGTGGAACATTGATTGCCCTGTAGTCACACAAGTAGCAGACTCAGGTTGGACATCACTGATTTATTCTTTATCAAGCTGGGGACCAGGCCTCCATACAGATGGGTCCCTGGTTATAGTTGCACATGCCCATGTATATATTGTTTTTTCCCATGCAGAGGTCTTAACTTTCTATGTGTGAATGAAACAGAAGTAAAATACAGTGAAATATTCATGAGAGGAAGTAAGAAAAACTTGTTGCCTTTAGAATTAATTTTCAAGATTGAAAGCATCCTCAAATATCTCCAGGGGTTAATGAGTTAGTTATTTCTGTCTCTTAGAATTCTGCCTGGGAATTTCTAAAAAGCTTTTTGGTACGGCACAACGATTGCACAGTTGCTGCGATTGATTTCAGGTTCTGCCACTTAATGAATACTGGCCTCTGAACTTTTGAAATACATTTCCCACTGATTGAGGAAATATTGAATGTACTGCATAATTTGTACTTTCCAACTGCCAAAAAAGATTCTGCCTGGTTCCTTACCCAGATATGACAAGTAAGCTATGAGATTGATGTAGCTATTGTTAAGTTCAGATACATATTAAGCAAAGTACATCCTTGATAGAGGGTAGGAGATATGAGCTTTATTCAAAGCTCTACAATTAAAGGAGAACTAAATTCACCTGAAATATAATTGCTCCCCCTTTACCTTTCCCTCCTCATACAGTCCTCTATTGCATAGAGTAGCGCTCCTCTTTCAGTTCAAAAAGCAGAGCCGTGAAGTGGAGTCCCTCTGTGCCATCTTCTGTCCATTTGAATTTTCTATTGGTTCTCTTTTTGCTGCACTGAACCTGCAAGCGCATGCACAGTTGGGGAATTTGCTTCAAATGTACATGTGTTTGCAGGCTCTGTGTTGCCAAAGAGACCCAAAGAGGATACGATTGGACAGAAGATGGCGCAGAGGGACTCCACTGATCTGCTCTGTTTCTTGTACTCAGGATTCCAAATAGAAGCACTAATATAGATAATACACTGTGCGGGGAGGGAGAGGTAAAGGGGCAGATCAAGGGCATTTGAGGGGGCTGTTATGTCTCTCTTTAAGACAGAGAGGCCAACAAAATGGGTGCAGTAGATCCAGTCACTATTGGGGGGGGCCACATTTTTGTAATGGGGCTTGGTTATTCCACTGGGGGCAATGAAAGAGTAAGAATGGAGTTAAGCACAAGGGAGTCCTGTATTAAATGAATTAAAAGAAAACTATAACCCCAAATAATGTAGGTCTCTATAAAAATACATTGCACAAAACAGCTCATATGTAAAACCCTGCTTTGTGTAAATTAACCATTTTCATATTATACTTTTTTTAGCACTATGTACCATTGGGTAATCATAAACAGAAAATTGGCATTTTAGGGCAGCCCCCTGGGATCCATACAATGGCAATTTTCTATTTTCTATTTATGATTGAGGTGCACGCAAACAAAGCAAGCAAACAATATGTTAGGTCACATGAGCCAATTAACAGACAGAGTTCTGTCTTCTTCCTGTTACAGTTAGAGCTGCAGTATTTCTGGTCAGGTGATCTCTGAGGCAGCTCAGAGACCATTACAAATGGTGGTTCAAGGCCAGAGATGTAAAAGGGAAAGATTTACTTAAATATATAAATATATATATATATATATATATATATATTAGTTTACTGAGTGTCTTTAATGTGCCTCTTAATTTGATAAAAACTGTTGTTTGAGTATTCATTTTGGGGGTATAGTTTTCCTTTAAGTAGGACATTATGTCCACCCCTCTCCACAGCTTGAACTGATGTTAAATGTGCTATCACCCTGCCTGCCACTTGGCTCCTATTTCTGCACCTTGCCCCATTTTTATAAATGAGGCCCCTGAACTTCTGTATTTGAAAAAGCCTAATTTGCTTCCACAGTTGCTTCAACACAAAGTTGCTTGTGAATCAATTTTTTATTTGTAATCTTGATCCAGACAATTCTCATTAGGGAAAAATGTGTTATAAAATGACAAATGACATTCAATGAAACAATATGCTTAACTAAATGAATTTTGCATTTATAGGACTACCGATGTTGTTGTATGGTAATATTTGCACTTTAGTTGTAGCTTGTTGCAGCAAATACAAGCAATGTTTTATTTACCAGTAGGTCCTTCCAGCTGACACAAGGTCACCATTCCAATTAGAAGAAAAGAAGTTCCGCCTAAATATTGGGAAGGGGTTTGTTACAGTGAGTGTGAAGATGTGGAATTCTCTCCATGAATCAGTGGTACAGGCTGATACATTAGATA
>CM044434.1:155320114-155331836 GCA_024363595.1 Xenopus borealis
GATCATCTATTTTAGTAAACAAGTAGTAAAGGCTTGAATAAGCACCCAAATGCACCTACTCCATTCTCCAGTAAAGGTTTGGAAATAGATTTCAGAGCTGGACTAAGGGGTTTAGGCCCCAAAGCAAGGGTGACTGTTTGTAGCGCCCCACCTCCTGTCCCCTTATACCAGTATCCCTGTTAGTAAGATTAAGGGGTGGACACCAACCAGGTGACGCAGGAATGTTGAAGAGAGAAATGGAGCTGGTCTTGCACCCTAGACCTCTGCTGCCTTCCCCTATTTCTTGACCATGTAGTTTAGAAACAGCGTGGAACTCACCTCCAACCAAGGTGCAGCTTTTGATACAACTCAGATGTATCTGCTGTAAAGGTACAGAAAAACAATATAATTTATTCACTGTTTGCTTCTGATAAATAATTTATAAGGAACCCTGGTGACCATGCTTGGACAACCTTACCTTTGAACAGAACAATTGGGAATTTGGGAATCAAATGGGTGTAGCAGTTATAATGAATTGGTAGCAGTAAACTGTAGCCATGTTTTAAGAGACAGACAGATCATCTGTAAACCAAAGATAATCTGAATGCAATTTTAATACATTTTTACTGTCAGCGGGTAATTGAAAAGTAACTGTGAGTTGGGTATAGATGTGGGAACTGTTAAAATAGGCTGTTAGTTTTTGCAAACTTTTCTTTGCTTCTAATATTAGACCATGGCATGACAGCTGTATAATTAAAATCCAGTCACATTAAAAACAGATGAGTGCATGACCAGTTTCAATGTCTGCATTTTTTTTTATCATAAAGACATTTTATGAATGTTGAATTGCATTGTGGCTATATTTAAAGATGTCTCGGAGGCGGAGAAGAAAAAAGAAAGAGCAAAAGGACCCGGAGAAAGGGAAGACCTTTAAGAACAATACAGGAGAGGAAGAACATAGGCTTGAAAAATATATTGGGAACATCAAGAATTTTCTACCATACAACTAAATTGTGCCAATAAACCCTACAATTGTGCATTTTTTTCTAGTTCAAGTTTTCCGAACCACCATCTTGAAAATCCAAGCGGTAAAACTTCAGCAGCTTTTACTTGTCGAGCTTCTATAAAAGCCAATGGGGCATTTTCTATATTCAAGTTATTTTATTTATCGATTTTTTTTTTTTTTTAAACATTGGAATTAGAATTTTGTAAAAATGAATGCAGCAATGGGATTTTATTTACAGATGAATAACATGCACACAATCAAGTGAAATAAATAACAATGGTCAGAAAACTGATAACTCAGACTCCTGTATGCTCCACTTCTCAATGAGGTCCATTCTTACAGCCCCATTAAAAAAATCGTATGTATTTTTGCCTGTTTTAATCCATGAAATGATAAAGATTAAACTATATTTGTTTGGGAATACAAACTATTTGTATATTATTCCGTAATTATTGTTCATAAAATAACCGTAGCTGTTAACCATTTCTCAAATCTTTCTCTTAAATATTTCCCATCCTTGATCCCTCTCATAGTACAGAATTTCAGTTCTGCTTTGATCCCCCCTGGGAACACTATGCCCCTCTGTTGCACTTGGCTGCTCCACCCCAGATAGTGACTTTTCATCCCACTTGTTTTGCCGCTGATCTGTTGAAAATCTTCACACAATGTTGATTTTATCCACAGTATAAACCGTAGTGCTTATCCTGCTCTAATACAATGCTCTAGCAAGCTAAACGACTGGCCCTTATCTCTGATTGTGCTTCAGTGTGTCCTTTTGAAATGAATGTGGAATAACAATTGGCATCTGGGACATCACTTATATCACAACAAGCACACACAATAAATTCATAGCACTTAATGGCTAAATATGTTATTATGGCTTTAAAATTAGAATCAAGTGATGGGCCTGCTGAGTTCCAGACACTTTCTGTGCAACCTACAATTCATAATAACTACAGGAAATTGCAATCAAAAGGAAAATAATATATACCAGACCATGTTATTATTTTGCTGAAAACATATCATTAACAAATTCGTGGTAGGTAGCATATAATCAAAGGGTTCCAAGCCCTACAACCATAGGTTATGATATTGTTGAGCATGATTCATGATCAATTAGTTGTATGGTATTCAAATCAAATAGCCACATGTCTCTCTATATTCTTGTAATGCTTGTAATTATTCTTATAATTAGTCCATGCCCTGCTGTGACTTGACCAAATTGATAGCTATGAAATATGTTGGCGCTATAGAAATACAAGTTAACAATTAAAATGAAGGTATTTATTCTGTATGTGAGTATTCCTTGTACAGGTATGGGATCCGTTATCAGGAAACCCATTATCCAGAAAGCTCTAAATTACGTAAAGGTCATCTCCCATAGACATAGATGATTTCCTTTTTCCCTATAATACTGTAGGTATGAAAAGATTCAATATCCAGAAAAGCCCAGGTCCCAAGCATTCTAGATAACATGTTCCATACCTATAGTTTGCTCATATTCATATTCAGTTTCATTATTTCTTGGCTTTGACAACAGTGCAAGGTAAATATTAAATGTGGGGGGGTGGGGGAGAATATGATTCATTTAAAGAGTTACTGTCAAGCCTGGCATTGGCTGGCAAGATTTCTGCCGGGATTTTGAGTAAAAAATGACACCCTTCATCTGTTTTATGCTTCTTGTGTCTGTTTATAAGTGAGCCATATTGATTTGAGATTTAAAAATAAAAAGTCAAAAAAATTAAGGAAGTGACACCATTTGCTCAAACTCATCATGTAACCAATAGTGCCGGCTAATAGTGTTCACATTCTGGTTGGAGGAAACAATAGTATTTTTTCAATAAATGCCAGGCTTAATTCACTGGGAGGGAGTTCCCCAGTTCAAGCAGACACTTATGGGCCGATTTACGAATTTCACGTGAAATGATTGAAGTTCGATCGAATTTGATCGAACAACGATCGTACAAATTTTTTGTGAAATCGTAAAGTGAAATTTGGCCGAATAGATCGAATAGATCGAACGATCGTATATTCCATAATTCGATCATTCGATGATCGAAGGAATCAAAATTAAAAATGTATTTGACTGCCTACTTTGGCAGATTGAACCTACTGTTTTGTTGGAAGATGAGGACACAGCTGAAGAATGTCAGATTAGGGTGCCAAGGGCCTAACAGAAAAACATGATTCCAGTCTCTATAATAGTTTTCTCTCCCCATTTTCATTTTCCCTCATTTAATTTGAAATTAAATTATCTCTTTTTATACTGTTCTTCCCTGTTGTTCTATTTTTCATCTTCTTCCTCACCTATCTATTTTGTTTTATTCTCATTTTCTTCTCAAGTATTTGTTTTTCTTTCCTTTGTAGTACAACTGGGGAAGGTCCAATGATTTAAATAGGATGGAAAATGGCATTTCTGTCCCTTAAGGAGATTTCCTTGTGCTATGATGGGCAAATCCAGAAGGAACCATCTTTTTTACATTTACTTACCACCTCCTTTAGTAGTATCAGTTTATATGGGTCACTAACCATACAATCAAATAAGTGTCAGTTGGCCATATATTGGCCATATGGAAGGATTGTCCAACTGGAAAATATGCTTAAGGTTTTACAACTTAGATAATCCATATTGAAGGTTATATTGGGCTTCTTTATTCTGTAAATAGCATCCCTAGTTGTTGATATTTCTTTGATGCCACAACAAGATATTTATTTGGCAGTGGTACTATATTCTTTCATTTACTAATCCAGATTATAATTTACAGTCACAGAATAAGGATTTATGTAGGTGCCATAAATGTTAAATAAGTAGCATTTCTCATAACATCGCTCTGCTTTCTTCATCAGCTACAAACATATTTTTGAATTATATTAAAAATTCCATTGGATCATAAAATAAAATTACAGCTGTACTAGAAATATTGATGAAATCCCCAATGACTTTTTCAAAATATATTCACTAGGATTTCATATATGTATATTTACATAATTTACCCCAAGAAAGTTTTATGTTAAAATCGAAATAAAAATTCTTTGGAGTATTACTAACATCTTTATACCCAGTGGGAATTTCTCTCCAACAGAACGCAAGTACAAATATTTTCACTGATTATCCATAGCCTGTCATTTTGCTATTCTGCCAGCTTGCAGAAATTGTAGATATTCATGAAGACAGGGAAATCTTTGATGGTGCTTTTGACTCAATATTATGCAATATGACACACATTTTCCATTAATGTTAGATAGCTCCTACAAAAAGGGCCAACAACACTAGACTTAAAATGCCTACAAAATGTACATTTGCTTCAGATGATGTGGATCTCTTGATATGTATCACAATATTGACCTCTAATTTATACACAGACCTTTAAGAACTTGCATTCTATTGGCTCCCAAGCTTGTTATACCTCTGGTCTGTATGGGCATGACTTGTTTGGGTGTTGTTAATTTGGTCACATGTATTCAGGGTTATCCATCCATCTGACTATAAAACCCCCTGCTCTGAACTCATTCGCTGTCTGTTATGGGGATTTTTAATAAAATAAAACACTTACAATGAAGAAATAAAAACTAAAAGCAAGTCATATTAGTGTTGAAGCAGTTCATTTTTCATGCCCACCACCATCCTTCCCCATTCCATTCATATGAAGTTGGCCAACTATCAAAGGCCATCCCTTTGTCCATATTGACCGCCTCCCCACACCCTCGACAACCCCCCCAACACCCAATGTATAGCCAGTTTCAAAGTCTTGTCTCTGTCCAAACTAGCTCCCAATTCCCACCACCAAACCAAAATATTCACAGACCACACCCTCCCTAATCCCTTCCCCCACCCAAAAAAAAATAAAAGAAGACGAACCAAAGCCCAAACAATGATGCAAGGCAGTATCATGTTCTTGAAAATAGAATATGATAAACAGAAATACAAAATGAGCATCTCTGTAAAACAGGAATTTTCCCATGACTGCTTTGGCCAAGGTTCTACAAAGTAAATCCCTTCCATAATGCATAGGTATACCAGGAGCGAGCTGACTCTAAAGACTTGATGTACCTCTCCCATTATAGATTTAGCAATGCCTTCAGGAGTCACATCCGAACCAAAAGTATACTGGCATCACTCGTGCCATATATGGTTCTTTTCTACTGTTATCACCAAGTACAACATCTCACTATTGTGTCTGTGCTGTCTGGCTGAAACTCTATAGGCCAGTTCAGTATAGTCTAATGCAGTGATCCCCAACCAGTAGCTTGCAAGCAACATGTTGCTCTCCAACCCCTTGGATGTTGCTCCCAGTGGCCTCAAAGCAGGTGCTTATTTTTGAATTACTGGCTTAGAGTTTTGGTTGTATAAAAAACAGATGTCCTGCCAAACATTCTCTCCTGTAGGCTGCCAGTCCATATAGGGGCTACCAAAAAGCCAATCAGAGCTATCATTTGACATCCCCATGGACGTTTTCATGCTTGTGTTGCTCTCCAACTCTTTTTTAAATTTAAATGTGGCTCACGGGCAAAAAAGGTTGGGGACCCCTGGTCTAATGTATCCAGGAATGGAGTACACAGAGCTCAGGAACCTGAGTGCTCATTATATGCCAAGTGACAATGCTGCAGAAGATGCTCCTAGGTTTCCTCCACACCCCACCCCAAGTGGTAATTTTGGTCACCCACCAACAAATAATCGACATTTTCCCTGACAAAGACGTCTCCCTGAAGAGGGAACTGCCTGTTATAACTCAAGCTTGCTTGTTCCTTATTGCTCCAATTTCTGCTACTACTGTTATCCTGCTTCCCTGGTCATGTCCCTTGTGTTGAATCCCTAGTTTTCACCCCAGCCTCTTCCTTTCTTTGAGATTGTCTTACAATTCTACAATCCTTATATGCTGACTTCCTATCTGTAAGTGAGTATGTATTGAATCATGCAATGATTCTTGTGACTGCATCCAACTCTGTCCTTACTGGCTCCTTCCCAGCATTATATATTTGGCTCCATTGCCTGGCCCTGTCAGAGTCCTGGCAGCACTGAAGTAGCTGAGGCCAGGCCCAAAGTCAAAGGTTGCTGTGATAGGCAGAAGAGCATGCCTAGAAAGGAAGAAAATACTAAATATTGGCTCAGGGTACCAAACATAAAGTTCATGCAGCTGTAGTAATTCCAGGAGTCTGTGTAACTCCAGACGTTATAACGATTTTTGAAGAAAGTGGAATAAACAGCTTTCAGTGATTTTCAAACTGCAAATTTTAATTTATTTTTAGCAGTGTAAACCACTACATGTTTCGGGTAAAAGGGACAAAGTGCAGGGTGTTATTAGAATAAATACTCCCTCCAATAACCAGGAACCTCCCCATTCACCTCTTAAAGTGACAACCAACCTTTATACATAATAAAGCAAAATTTCAAAAACAGTTACAAAAACTTTTTTTCTATTCATAATAGTTTGAATCAAATCCAATTATTGGGTTTTCCATCTGATCCATCTGTTATAATATGTGTTATTTACAATTGTTTTTTGTCCATAGCAGGGCAATTGCCTTTCTTGACCAATCCCTGATGAGTTGTAAGTACTGCTAGAGAAAGCCTACTTAAAGGTTATACTAGACATGTAGCATCCAATAGTCATTACTATACATATATATATATATATATATAAAACCAGTTTATTTAAGTATAGCTCTTGTATCATTAGCATTACTTTACACGTTATTTACATGTTATTTATTTATTACTTACACAGCAGGAGTTCCATAAATTCAATGTCTAGCTGGTTCTTAGTACCTGAGGAAAGAAAGAACAGTGTTAGTTTTCCATATTAAACTTAGTACCTGAGGAAAGAAAAAAACAGTGTTAGTTTTCCATATTAAATAAGAATTACTGTATCAAGAACAATTTATAAGAAACACATAGGGGTAAATTTATCAAAGAGTGAAGTTCCGCTACTAGAGGGAAATTCCGCCTCTCTACATTCATTTCTATGGGATTTTGAAAGGCCTATTTATCAATGGGTGAAGTGAAATTTCACCCTTTGATAAATACGCCTTTAAAATCCCATAGAAATTAATGAAGAGCAGCGGAATTTCCCTCTAGTGGCGGAACTTCACTCTTAACTTCGCTCTTTGATAAATATACCCCGTAGTATATGTGCTAAAATGTCCTTGTGGTATGATGTATGTGAGTAAAACCATCAGGGCAATGAACATGCAATTCAAGGAACACAAGTCCACCATTAGACATGATGAACCAGGCACTTACACTGATACCCGTGTTGTAAAACATTTCTTTGAGGTCAAACATCATGTAAGCCAGCTAAAATGGAAGGTACTTGAAACAGTAAAAAGATCCCCAAGGGATGGTGACTGGGGTAAACTGTTGCTCCAAAGGGAAGCACGTGGATAGGGAGATTGGAATGTTATGAACAACTATAATAGCCTTAAAGGGCACCTATGGGCCGAAAAAAATTCCCCAAACCGAAGGTGCTGGCTGATATAGCCCACATTCCAGTGTGGGCTCCCGGTGCGAGCCGCCAAGACAGTCCATGCGCATGTGCTGTATGAAAAGCTGCCTTTGGTTTGGAGAATTTTTTTCGGCCCATAGGTGCCCTTTAAGGGGCAAATTTACTATTACTAGTTCTCGACCAAATTCACAATTCGATAAGTATTCGACCATCGTATGCTTATTGAATTGTTTTAGGCTATCATTTTGCTCGATATCCGATTTCTCTATGAATTCGTATGATCGGATACCGATCTTTCGATTGCACGAAAAAATCATGAAATTTCATTCGAGCATCCGAAAAATTCATACGATTCGAACGATCGAACGCTCCGATCGTATGAATGGTATTCTAGCATTACTTAGTCTCTGAAGCCTATGGGGAGCTTCCCGTAGGCTTCTATTACAATTCAATAGGTTCAATCTGGCGAAGTAGGCAGTCGAAAAACTTTAACATTTTTATTTCTTTGATCATCGAATGATCGACTTATCGAATATCCGAATATATTAGAATATTTGATCTATTCGATATTTGATGATCGAAGAGGCCAAATTTCACTTTATGATTTCACGAAAAATTTGTACGATCGTTATTCGATCGAATTCGATCGAACTTCGATCATTTCACGTGAATTTCGTAAATTGTCACCTAAAGAATGTCAGTAAAAATTAGATAGTTTACTTTCTGTTGGAATTGCAACTGTGGCCATTTGAAAGAGACATTTCCTAGATTTTCAGACTGCCATTAGACTGGTCTATTCTGTACAACTAAATCTTCTTTCTCTACTGTGAGAAAGGTTTTTGTGAATAAAACACAAGGTATATACCTACTTGAAGTTACTCTGCCTCTTCTTGTAGGGAAAGTGTAAATATTTCTGCCATTTGAGCAATCCCCCACAGTTGCTACCTAGACAAATACTTCAGAACATGGGCCTCAAAACCCTGCCACTTTTACACCCCTCTCCTCAGTTCTAGACACCTTCCACAAATTAAAATGTGCTTCCCAAGCAGAAACTATGGAGATCTGAAACCCATGCAACACTAGAATATTGAAGCTCTCCATGTGGATTTTGTTGTTGTAGCTAAAATCTTATATTGCCCCTGAGAAGCATATGAAACATCTATACTGTGTAGTAGAGTCAGTATTTATCAGCTTTGGAAGAGCCTGTTTACACTTCAGAGAGAAATTCATAAAATAGTTTTAACTCAATAGGTTTATTGCATTTCTATTTCTGGAAATTAATTTTATGAACTGTGTATATTTACAGCATTTGTCACCTTGCCACTCCAAGGTTATCTGCCCATGTATGGGGGCTTCCGACGGGTCTTCCTGACAGATATCTGGACACAATATCTATCAGGAAGGTTGGATTTTCTTCTGGCCTACACGTTGGAAGTCCATTGCACTCATCGTAATCAGATTCCCCCGTATCGAGTTAGTGGCATATCGGGGAAATATACGCTGGTTTGGTGATGTCGCCAAACGAGCCAATCTTTGCATATATGGCCAGCTTAAGTCAAGGTATAAGGAGGAGGTTGTTAAATGTAGGAGGGAAAGGATTATCTTAACATAAGGGCAGTGTTTACTCACTTATAGTGCATAATGGTGCCTGGGTAACTTTAATTTCCAAAAATTAGTACTCTGAAGACATCAAATTCCACTATTAAAAAATTTAATGTTTATTCATTACATATGTATAAAAAACATACAGACCTATAGGTGTTCTGCCTTACGCGTTTCGTACCTCAAGGGGGCTGTACTCTGAAGATTTCATGGCCCTTGGGACTGGTCTGGGCAGCTACTTAAGCGTTTGGCGTTATACCTGGGTAACTTTAGCCCTATCATTGCCAGCTGATTTGGTACTTTTATTGCCAGACCATTTTTGACCATTTTGTACTCTTTCATTTTAAGAGCATATCCTGGGGAGGGCGGGTGTCTTGTAGTTTACCCAGGAAAACAATATATTGCTTTTTTTTGGGCTTTCAAAATATGGTAGAATTTCAGTGTAATTCCACTTCTGTGAAAAAATATAGGCTTCCAAATGTGTAATAACTAGTACAATCATATAAATCAGAAATATAATTTATTTTATATGCAAGAACACTTAGAAATTGTAGAAAGTTCTATGTCTCCTGAATTCAGAGTTACCAAATATATATAGTTTTACGGAGATTTCTCACTTGTATAGATCAAAATCTCTAAGTGGTACACTACCAAATTTCCAAAGCACCGCTCCACTTACAGTAGATCATTAGAAAGGACAGATTCTAAAGAATCAAAAATGGGTAAACAGATCTTTCCTAAAGTTATAATTTTTTTATAGAAATTGGTGTATTTTTTTAAAAATTGCCTCAATGCTTCCAGTCTACAGCATCTTATCTCCCACACATCATGAGGTACCAATATAAAGACACAAGCCATACATTTTTGGAAAGTAAAATTGCTAAAAAATTGTGCAAACGACACTAAAATAATGTAAGGTAAAACAATGCAAGCATAAAACTACAATAAAATCACAAAAATCAAATACAATTAGGCAAATCAATGAAATAACTGATCCAACAGCATGGTTAGCTATCAAAATACTTGATTCAATAGTCACACTGGGAAATCAACAGTTTTTAGGGGAATAACAAGAGGGAACTGATAACATGAAGCATTAAAAAAAAGTAAAAAAAAAAGCTATGTGTGTTTGTGTATTAATGTGTGTACAGCTCTAAAAAGTGTATAAATGTGTGTGTATATGAATGTGACTGTAAAAAACATATAAAGCCAGAAAATTTAAAAGAAACTACCTTTAATTATGTGTGTACTGTGTATGTGCAAATGCATGCATGTATGTGTGAATGCATGTATGTGTGTGTGTGTAAATGTGCAAAAAATAGGGCACTAACCATTTCTAGGCGAAGAAAGGGTCCTTACAGAGCTGTAGGGCTCTGGATCACACAGATCAGCAACAGGAAGTGAGTAGGCAGAGCTTATAGCACAAGGGCGGGTCCAGGAAGAAGCAGCACTTGGGGAGCAGCCTATCAAGCACAGGAGGAGGTAAGAAGTCGGGTCCTGTGACAATCACGTCTTGGCATTCTTGGCATTTAAAGGGTTTAAGGGATTCTGTCATGATTTTTATGATGTAGTTTTTGTTTCTAAATTATACTATTTAAACTGCAAATAAGTCACTCTGTAAAATTTCATTCCTGACCCAAAAAGTTTAGTTGTCATCATATTGGTGTGTAGGCACCATCTCAGGTCATTTTGCCTGGTCATATGCTTTCAGAAAGAGCCAGTGCTGTGCTGTACTATGCTTTCAGGCAGGCTATTGTTCCTCCTACTCAATGTAACTGAAGGATTCCCAGTGGGACCTGTTCTTATATTTACCAGGGAGCTGGTAACTGGTTACCTTCCCATTGTTCTGTTGTTAGGCTGCTGTGGGGGGGGTGATATCACTCCAATTTGCAGTGCAGCAGCAAAGAGTGACTGCAGTTTATGAGAGCACAAGTCACATGACTGGGTGCACATGGGAAACTCACAATATATCTAGCCCCATGTCAGTTTTCAAAATTAAATATAAAAAATCAATTTGAAAAATGGATTTCAGTGCACAAGCACTATTAACTGATGCAATTTGAAAAAAAAATCCCTTTAATATCAGCATCCCATTCCCAGTATCAATGTTGTTCAAATTTCCCATGGATTGGCCTTTGGTGACACAGCAAGCCAAAGTTACATGGTGTATTATTTTCAGCTAAACTTTGGGATTCATTTGTCATAATAAAATGAACTGATATTTTAGATTCAACTGCAACCAAAATGAGAAAAACATTCATAGATTTTTGATATTGTCTTTCCTACTTGTTAATAGCCACAATATTTGCTTGATTTTTATTTGGTTATGAAACCTGTAAATCTTCTTGATTTAAATTATAGTAATGTAATAAGGGCTTCTCTGTCAGTATACTTCACTTTCTTAGATGAAGAA
This sequence comes from Xenopus borealis, assembly GCA_024363595.1. NCBI lineage: Eukaryota > Metazoa > Chordata > Amphibia > Anura > Pipidae > Xenopus > Xenopus borealis. The sequence continues at coordinate 155,331,558 of CM044434.1, forward strand.
GGCTTTAAATCTCAGCCAATCTGTCCAGTATCAAGAGGCGAATAGCCATCAGTCTAAGCCATGCCCAGAATGTGTCACCATTCCCAGGTTTTTCTCTTTATTTCACTAGCCGCAGTCCCAAATACAAAGGATTTATAGCAATAATAAAATACCCATGTACAGAACATCCGATGAAACTTCTGCATTAAACTCTACTGCATTCTGACTGCTATTGCATTGCCCTTCAAAACTTTTCCCAAGGGCTTCCATACAAAACCATACATTCTCCCTGCTACACAA
>CM044434.1:155359411-155369554 GCA_024363595.1 Xenopus borealis
CTGTAGTGTGGGTGGAGAGAAATGGAGAAATACAATTAAGGTACGGATACGTACAAACGCTTGTGTTCCCAGGAACTGTTGGCTTGGCCTTATATCAAGGTCGGCTGGGCAAAGTATATCCCTGATACTTTTCTCCTTTTTATAACAAAAGAGAGGGGGTGAACAAAACTATTTCCCTTAATTTTGTTCTCCTTGTAAGACTGGACAGTATTTTTAATTACCTGCTCTGTTTCACATATTTAGATATAAAGGAGACACGGGCGTTCCTTCTTCTATCCTTGTGTTGTGTAAGTCTTTTCTAGGTATAGAATCTACCTTGTGTAATTAGTCTGTTCTAGGTATAGAATCTACCACATATTCACTTTCAGAGTTTGAAAGAAAGAACAGTATCATTGCATATTTTGGACTTTGAATGGATGGATTTGATCTTCGATGATCTCAATGTTTGACACAATGTTCCTATTTATATTGCAACAAGGTGGGTGTATTTATTTTAAACACTAGGGGGTTCCACATGGAAATAAGTGTCTAATGAATGACCTGACAATGTCATTTTAATATTAGATTGCATAATTGGTTTTAAGGTGGAGCATTGTATGTTTTAAATCTTGTACAGTGGTTTGGCTAATTACACTTGAAAAAGGGTCCTTGTTGACTTGAAACATGTTGTGTATTTTGGATTAAAAGTTTTTGCAGCAGAATACTGTGGATGTCTCATGGCCTCCTTCAAACAACGTGTATTGATGAAAAAAACTTGGTCTTTACGGTGTGACCCAATCTAGAAGGTGAGCCCATTTACTAAAAGATTTAAGGGAAACGCTGGGAAAATTGCACAGGATTGATGTACTTGGGCGAAATTTGTTGGTTCAAACATTTTGAAGGCCAATAGTAAATTTGCAGAGATCATTTCAGCAGTCAGCAGACTTCAAATATACCCCCAATGTTGAATTTAGTGAAGTTAAAACTTGATTTTTCATACCATATGGATTGGCTAGAGGCTACCATTAACAGGGAATGCCAGGTAGCAAATTTCTTAGTTTCAGTATTTAGATTTACTTCATGGTATAAGTCAGAGGAACTACTGGGTAGGCAGATAATATTAATAGGGAGTTAGACAAAGAGATTAAAGATTTTGAAAGTGAACTGATGGATAATGGGAGAAGTTGTGGAGGGGTTTGGGGAAAGAGATATACTGGAATATGCAGTATAAGTTTTTATTTACAACTGTAACAACATGTTAGTTTTGTTGTATATGTATTGAACCATGGTGCAAATAAAAACATTAAAAAAAAAACTATAAACAATAAATATAGGTCAATTTAAAGTTACTTAGAATTCTATTAGCCATTTATACTGAAATATAACTTAAAGTTGAACCACCCCTTCAAGTGATGGGCCTTTAATGTAGGAGCTCATGATAAAGGCTTTTTAATAAGGTCTTGCTGCATGTCATGCTGATTTCTGCTGGATCAATATCTATGAGTTGCTATTGTCAGGCTTTAACTTTCCAACCTATTTAGAAAATACTGTACCTTCTAGCCCCGTGCAGCAACATCCAAACCTACACACATGATTCATTGCATGAAAACCCTTCACTGACTCATTAAAACTCCTCCATGTTCCTCTCCTTTCCCTTCCAGCTATTCTATCATGTAACAATGTCATCTAAAAATAAAGTATTTTCATCATTACTGCTTCTGGGCCATCTCTTCTAAATGTGAGTCCGTTTGACACATGAATTTCTCTTCACAATGCAGAGGCACGGCTCCCCGAAATACTTTCTTTCTTGCTGCATCTCAGTAAAACCAGAACAAAAGATGCTGTCACTTCCAGAATATTTTATATCTGCCCAGGTGTGTATCAGAACAACAATGCCAAGAGACAGGTTGTAATATAATGAAATCCACATGGCTGTTCCTTCAAGTACAAAAAATATATTAGTTAGTCTATGATTCTTGAGGATTTGATGAATCTTCAAACAGAAGTCAGTAAAATAAAAGCTGATTTCAACTATTTTGGCAGGTGACTGGTGAACTAATAACTGGGACACTCATTGGTGGGGGAGAGACCCTGATATTTAAATAATATAGGGCAACATGACTCCTCATCTGCCCTGGCATAATCTATGCATGAATGAAATAAAACTTTTGAAGAGGTCATGCAATGCAAATATGATGTGGTTATTTCTACAATCCAAATTACCAAAACAGTGCTAGACCTGTACTAGAAATGTCCACTGGTCTACGATATAAATAAAAGTTGTTTGTTTTAACTGAACTTCTGCTGTATTTAAAAAAAAAAAGATCTGGAATATGTTTTGTGCTGTGAATCCATCCTGTTATAATTTATTAGGTTGCCATTGTTAGGAAAGAAAATATATTTTGCCTTAAGCTTTATGACATCATTTGTTAACCTGGAGAAGAAAGTGTTCTGCCTATTTCTGTATAAGCTGGGCCTTGGCTATTTATTTGCACTGGGTGATTAATGTTCCTGAAATTTCACTTATCTGCGGGCTCATTAAAATAATCATATTTGGACTTCAATAGTAGGAAGTTAAAACTCATCAGTAATTACTGGTTTGACGGCAGTTTTATTTGGTTTTAATTTTTCTCCTTAAGATAAAACATATTGCACAATTACAAAGGACAACTGTTGTGGGGTTGCCTCAAACCTTACTTTGAGATGCCCATGCAAATGGTGTGCATATAAATATAACAAAAAGGTGTCAAAGTCCAGTATCAGTTAAGGGACTGGTAAATGCATTAATGGCAAAGAAAAGGTGATAGAATGAGAGGTTAGTGCCTGCTTAGTTGATCAAATATTAGCACTGATATAATGTATATTGACCACAGACACTAGAGGGTTATTTATCAATGGTGGAATTTAGAATTTATGTATTTTTTATTTTTTATTTGAATATACTCACAACTCGAATGGGAGGTAATCTATTAGAAAACTTGAATGTCTAATATTCAATCAAATAGTCCCGACCCAAAAATTCTAATTGTGTTTCCTCGAAAAACTCTTAAATGTCGGAGTTAGTGATGGGCGAATTTATTCGCCAGGGGCGAATTCCCGCGATTCGCCGCTGGCGAATAAATTCGCAAAACACCAGGAAAAATTCGCCGCCAAAAATTTGTGCGTCATTTTTGACGTGACGAGCCGAAAACGACGCGATGTGTGTCAAAAACGACGCGTGACTCGTTTCGCGAATCGGCGAAAAATTCGCAAATTTCTCTGGAAATTCGCGAATTTTTCAGCGAAGCGAAACGCGGCCGTTTCGCCCCCATCACTAGTCGGAGTTAATTAATTAACATATTCAAATGACTCAACAGACTTCTGCCATTAACTTGTACATGAACTCGGCAGATTTTAGGTGGAGAATATTCAAATTAGAAATTTTTCTATGGTCGAGATTTGATAAATCTCACATTTTAATTTACATTTAAGTTTGCGCTTTTAAATTGAATTTGAATTTCTAATATTTAATCAAATAGTCCCGACCCAAAAATTTTAATTTAGTTTCCTCGAAAAAATATTAAATGTCGGAGTTAATTAATTAACATATTCAAATGATTCAACAGACATGTGCCATTAACTTGTACATGAACTCGGCAGATTTTAGGTGGAGAATATTCAAATTAGAACTTTTTCTATGGTCAAGATTTGATAAATCTCACATTTTAATTTACATTTGAGTTTGAGCTTTTAAATTTGAATTTGTGAGTTTTGACCAAAAAAAAATTGACAATTCGAATTAAAACAATCCAACCTTAAAATCTGCCCATTGGAGTTACAGAAACTCAGCACTGATGGCAATCCTTTGATGTTTGCTCTTCCTATCATTGTGAAGCAAAATTCACCAAGTGTTGGACTGTTCACCCACTAATACCTAGAACAGTGGTCGTCAAACTTTTTCAGTTTAACTCCATTTAAAGGTCTAACCATTGGGCAAAACTCAAATTAGTTCAGAGAGAATATGATACAAGCATCAGCTGGCCTGCAACCATATTTTTGTTTTATTGCTATGGGTTACTAGACATGAAGTCAACATTGCACCCTATATTATATTACTCTATATATTGTTCTAAATTAATCTTGACTACTACAGGTACACACATTTATTTAACATTTTAATCCCTTTCCTTCTGTTAATATACAAAGCACTACATGCAATAAAAGTTTGCGCAAGTGCAAGAATCCATGACAACCAATATTTGCTTTTAAAGGTAACAAGTAAATGCTGACTGGCTGTTATAGAATACTGTACCTGGGCAAACATATTCCGGGTTGGACCAATGGGACACTGGGAAAACCAATGCTAAAGTAATTTATTACTTAATCTCATAAGAGAATATCAAGAGTAACTAATCTTTCTTTGTCCTGCACTTATACAGCAGAACTATTGAATAACATGTTTGCTGAATGTTAATATATCACTAACCCCATCTGGGCTAGGCTAGACCTTGTCCTGCTAGGAAAACAGGCAGAACACCAGTTAAATTTGACCCTCTCTCCACAGGATGGGCCTTTGCTACATGAAAGGGTAATGGTGTTGTGCAACTACTCTAACTTGTGCTGCATGACTAAATAAAATAATTGAATGCCAGAAGGTTCTGGCAATAGGCTTTATTCTCTTAAAGTACAAACCAGGGTTCAATACTCCCAATCCTTGGAGGTTTATCACATAGATGTCAGGTAACATCACAGAGGCGATTTTTAGAAAAGGCTATGATCCCTACACTACAGGCAAGTATTGCCTGAGAGGAGAGCTACCCCCTTGATTTGCCTTCCAGTTGGAGCAGAGGCTGCTCTTGCTCACTAGTTCTATCTGCCTCACTTTCCTAGAAAGTAAAGAGAATTACCCTGTCCTGAATACACCTAATTCATGGAGTCCTTGTTTCCTTGGCACCTTCCCTTTACTGAGGCCTAAGCTCCAGGCTCCCAGTGTATTCTTTCCCTTCTGGAGTTGCAGGGAAAATAGGATACTCCAGCCTCTGCCCGGGACTATATTGAAGTGTGACCAGAAGTGGTCATCAACCTCTGGGTCAATGATACATTACACACATTATGCTAATGAGCAAAAGTAGATACATGGACTTTTGCCCAGCAACCAAAGAACACGGAAGTGTAGGTGGGCATATAAAACCATAGGGGAGTGTTAACTATGAGTCCCAACATATGAATCATTGCCATTCCATGGTGGAACAATTTATCCCAGCAATGAACACAACTCCCCAAACTGGCAGTCCCTTCATTCAAATGGCATTGAATTCCATTCAAACTGAATGTGCTCAAGGTTTTTTTTTTCCTCTGGGACCCTATTGTTGACCAGGAGGGTAATTCCACTCAGAAAGTGCACACCCGTACATAAAGTATTTTGGATGTTATGTTGGATTCATGTATCTGTAAAGGTTGAAATAGAAAATAACATAGTACATGTATATACTGAACACACCCTGTGTATTTTCATAGGCTTGCACCAATGTATATATGTTGTTTCCAACACTGTATAATAGTGATGGGCGAATTTATTTTCCCAGCATAGATTCACTGGAAATTTCCGCACTTCACCAGAAATTTTTTGTTAAACTGCTGCTGGAAAAATTTGCTGCAACAAATAAAATTGTGAAAATTATTAGGATGCCCATTGACTTTAATGCATTTAGACAAAAGTGTTGCATGTATAAAAATTGTTGCGTGTTTTGAAGTCCATTGATTTCAATGCATTTTGAAGATTTTTGTGCCGTGTTGCAAATTTTTCTGCAAAAGTGAAATGGGACAGATTCACTCATCACTATATACTGCTTGATATAGTTTTAAAGAACATAGGCGTAGTAACATAATATGTTAGATTGAAAAAAGACAGGTGCCCATCAAGTTCAACCTTTTAAGTCTATAGAAAATCTAACTAGCTGCTAGTTTTTACATTTCTAATTGTTTAGACCTAATATCAAATGTCATTTTCATTGTGCAGAGATTGCTATTTTGTAATGCTATTTAGTGTGGGAAGAGCTTTATATTATGAGTTATATTTAAGGGCATGGTGCCCCGAAACCCATTAGACTTGGTGTCCTGAACATACTACTGCAACTATTTGTTGGTGCACTCTCTTAAAGGAACAGTAACACCAAAAAATTGAAGTCTTTTTAAAAAAAAAAAGCATGGCAGCACTTTTAATTTGAGGTTTATAGGCATCATTTATTACGGCCCTTGCTGCAAGTGTAGGAGCATCAAGGGCTGTAAAAATGTGCCCCTTAACACACTTTCACTTCCAACATGCTTCCATGTCCTGTCCTCCTTTGTCTTCACTCTATCTCTGGGAAGATTATATCCTATTAACGCCTCGTCTGTGAGTTAGCGTGAGAGGCATTTGGGGGAACTTTGACAAGTGGTGTAACTTTTTTTTGTTCAAGGCCCCAACGCCTACAGTGAAATCTTTGGACACCCACAATGCAAATAAATCATGGGTAACCTGGAATTTTGCATGCATCACAGTTCATTTAGTAGCATAGTAATTTTGGTTGAAAAAAGACACGTCCATCAGGTTCAAATATTGAAGTTTATGTATAACCTGCCTAACTGCTAGTTGATCCAGAGAAAGACAAAAAAAGCATTTGAAGCCTCTCCAATTTGTCTCCAGGGGGGGAGATTCTTTCCTGATTCCAAGATGGCAATCGGACCAGTCCCTAGATCAACTCATACTATGAACTATAATATAATAATATATAATAATATAACCCTGTATTCCCTCCCTTGCTAAAAAGATTCCCTCTTTTACATTCCTCCCTACAGGAAAAGACATACCCAGGCCCCTCCGCGGCAATGGCTTTCTCTTTTGTGACACCAGTGGCTTTACGTTATTTTACTTAGTGAATGAATCAAGCCTCATTTAAAAGCACCAAATTTCAACATAGAAAGCAGTTTAATTTCCTTGCACTAACAAAAATCATCCAGAAAGGGTAATAATTGAATTAAATGCATCTTCTACCTGCCCGTTCCTTTTATCTCCTTTTAATATAATTAATGAACAGTTTAAGGATCATGGAATCTTTATCAAACAAAAAATTATTTCTTGCTTTCTTTTGTTTAAATTAATAGGATTTTTTCGTAGTTACATTTCCTTTAAATTCGTGTGTTGGCTGCTGCTCGTGATCTGCGTCAAGCCTGTCACCGAATGCCACTTACTGTATTAGTGCATTTAAATTTCTCACAAAGGCCAAATAATCCATTTGTCACAGCAGGCTGCAGGATTTGCACTCTTGCCAATGATTCTGGGTTGAAGAATTCAAACAAGTCTCCCCAACATTGAATACTTGTATATATTATTGTTGTTGTTATAACCGTGATATGGATACGTGAAACAGACAACATTTGTGTTCATTGCATAATGAAAAACAATATTATTCTAAGTAGGTTTTCAATAATCATTAAAAAACCGTAAACCTATGAATTAGGATGCTGTTATAGGAAATAATAAAGAAGTATTGGATCAGTTATCCCGTTATCCGGAAAATGGTAAATTATGGGAAGGCCAGACACTCCATTTTAATAAAATAATTACAATAAAATCTATTTCCTTTTTTCATTGTAATAATAAAGCCGTACCTACAACTTAATTCTAAGATATAATTAATCCGTATTGAAGGCCAGACAATCCTATTGGGTTTAACTAATGTTAAAGAGATTTTTAGAAGACTTAAGGCACAGAGACTGAAATTATAGAAAGACCCTTTATCCAGAAAAACAAAAATTCAGAGAGAGAGAGAAGAGATTAGATTGATGATAAATAGATAGATAGATAGAGCACATATTGTTAAATGCATAGATAGATAATAGATTGACAAACAAGATAGATAGACAAGCATAGATAGATGGTGATAGATAGTGTGGTGACTGATATTAAATTCTCTAATTCTAACCTTTTCTCCCATGCATTGTCATGTGTTATATAAACAAATTGCATAAAGACCCATGGCGCTGTGGTGTTTTATATATATATATATATATAAACATTATTAATAATTGAAGAAATAAAAGAAGATCACCGGCACAACAGGAAAGCCTTAATTGTTAATGAGTCCTGTAAATGCAAGACTTGACCTTAAACATCCTTTCTACATTAATGATTAAGTGTTGTGTAACAAGGAGCTTAAAACATTCATAAGTAAGTAAGTGGCTGAATATAATATATGCAATATAATTTCAATTCTCTCAGTATGAACAGTTTTTGCTCTTTGGATGGATTTAAATGCCTCAATGTAATGTACTGGCAATTCGACCATTGGCATCAGAACAATGGGAGTTCACATTTCTGTGTTGCATACACTGTTAAGTCACAATGTCCTATTTGTTGGCTTTTTGTTTTGTTTCACTAATTGTTTTCATCTTCCTATTATATATTTTTAAGCCAACCTATAATACAGGGGTGCCCAAGACCTCGTTACCTCCCTGTCTACTAGTCGATCACTTTAAAGTTCCTGGTACACCATGGAAAATTTTTAAAAATTGTATTAAAAAAATTTTGGCGCTGATAGACTTCAATGCATTTTGACAAATTGGGTTACTAGGGGTATTTATACATGGAATTGCTTTTGTGCCATCCTGCTATGAGTTCTTAAGGTAGATCTCATGATCGACAGCAGGTGACAAGAGTAGCTCACAAGGTGATAATGTCTGGGCACCCCTCCTACATTATATAAATAATAGCTTCTGCCTTTTGTTATTAGATGGAGCATGCAGAGAAATCCCAGCTGGGAAAATACTGTAAGATAACATGTTAGGCAAGGTCACCAAACAAGACAAGTCTTTGACCACCAAATTGGGTAAAGCCTCTGGGCCAACCATTGGATCATAATGAGAGCCTTCACACATTCATCATAAGAGGCCAACATCACTGTGGTCCTAGCCAAACAGTATTTTTGTTTCTGCCCGGTTGATAACCATCAAGTTTTAAGTACCATCTCCTGAGGACCCTAGGCTTGGAAGCTGCCAACTTGATCAGGATAGGTCAAGTCTGAAATTTTTATCAACCCATGTATGACCAAAACAACTAAGGACTCTTTTAAAATTATCATGTCCTGTTAGCATTCTTGTGAGAAAAATCAGAATTGTATTCATTTTTCAGATTTGTCTGCAAAAAATGCAACTTATTCGGATTTGATGCCCAAGATCTCCGATTGTTTTGTACTTATTCTTTAGATTATTGAACGAAACCCATTGTGGATCAGGATATCAATGAGACATCTGCCATGGACTAAACGTCTGACCAGAGAAAAATTGGACCCCCTTTAATAACATTTGGCAGTGATAATATTTTGTCTTCTTCTTTAAATCCTCTTGCCCTTTCAAAAAAGAGGAGAAGTGTTGGCCTTTTTTCTGTAGATAATATAGCCTGTAACTTTGAGCTTCTGAAAAGTCCCTTTACAGATGAAAAACCTTTAGGCGACTATTACCATACATAAATAAATGTATAAGGGATAAAGTGGCATCATCTACATATAAAAATGGTGTTTTTCCCCTTTAAAAGTCCTACCAGAAAAAATTGCACCCCTTTGTATGTTATAGAATGGCTAATTCTAAGCAACTTTTCAGTTGGCCTTAATTTTTTTGTTTTTATAGTTTTTGAATTGTTTGCCTTCTGATATTTTTCAGGTTTTAAATGGAGGTCATTGATCCCATTTTAAAAAACAAATATTCTGTAAGGCTACATATTTATTTTTATTCTACTTTTTTATTCATCTTTCTATTCAGGCCTTTCCTGTTCATATTCCAGTCTCTTATTTAAATCATTGCGTAGTTACTAAGGTAATTTGGACCCTAGCTACCTCATTGCTGAAATTACAAACCGGAGAGCTTCTGAATAAAAAGCTAAATAACTAAACAAATAATAAAAAATTTTAATCAATTGCAAATTGACTCAAAATAACACTCTCTACATCATACTAGTAAAATATATATGTATGGAATAACACACAAAAGGAAAAGAGCTAAAACAACTATGGCAAACCAATATGCTTGTACCAGTAACAGTGGCTTTAAGTTCAAGCTTAAGGTAGAAGAGATGGGAGAGTACTGAAGTTTCCAAGTGTAAAAATAAAAGTAAAGCTATGGTGAAAAAGCCATGAAGTACGATGCAAAGAG
>CM044434.1:155378531-155406085 GCA_024363595.1 Xenopus borealis
ACAGCAGAGGTATATTTCAGTGCTTCCTTTGATCTAGATATTGTCCCTTAAAGAATCCTTACAAATCCCAAATATGTCCATAACACAGCACACAAAGTCTCGGCTCTAGTATATGGCATCAATAAATGTTCTCTAGGCTACCTGTAGCTAGCTAAGTGAAGCACAGTAAAATAAAATAAAAATGAAGCGCTTTATTGCTCTATTATGTTCATTCACTTTTATGACGTTAGAGAGTATCTAGTTGCCTAGTGCTATGACTATAATAATCTAGGTTAGTAATGACAACTCTCGAGTATTTAATGGAAATTGTTACATTGCTCAATGTTAAGTACTATATCTTTATCCGATCTGAGAGTCCTGTTACTCTAGATATAGTGATGAGCGAATTCATCTCGAAACTTCCAGAAAATTTGAGAAAAGGCAGAGAATTTGTGAAACACATTGAAATCAATGGGTGTAAAAACTTTTTCTGCACAAATTCCTCAAATAACTTTGAAGGGTGCCAGTGGTTCTTTAAAAATTAGGTGAACTACACCTTCAAGAAATGGTCAATGCTGCCTTGATTTTGCATGATCAATCATGTAAAGGCTTCTCACAATGGTCATCCAGTAAATACTCACACATTTTCTGGTTCAGTGTTCACAACACCCCAGAGGTTGTTTTGCATGCCCTTGGTACACAATGCCCACTGCCACTGCATAGGTCACAATTGTCTCTTTTGAGCCTGACCGCTTGAGTCCCTGACCTAGTGGCCTTGTCACTGCAGGGTACTAACCCTCCATGTCTCCTCGCTGGAGACTCTGGCTGCCTTTGATAACTAACTGCAATGCTTGCTTTAACTCCAAGAGTGACTGTAGCACTTCCCTTCCCTTGCTTTTACTTCACATATACTGGAAACTTTCTCTGTTCCAGGCCCTATGGAGCACCACTTCCCTGCCAGTGGGGGAACCACAGAGGGATGTTTGCATTCCTTTTGATACCCTAGGGGAGTCCTGACATCTTACACTCTAAAGGGCCTATTCTCCCTTCCAGCTGACATTAGGATCCAATCCTAGCTGGCTAATAACCTCCTCAAGGAAAATATAGGGCCTAGGTTTTCAAAACCTTTACCCTTCTACGCATGAATTTCAGCAAGGATAATCTGAGAAGATGACCATAAGCAACCTTCTTATTCTCACAGAAAGGACAAGAACTGACCAGAAAATTCTACATCCTTTCTCCTTCCTAAATTGACCATGGAAGCATCACTTGGTCCCTGTAACCATAGAAGTAACTGTGGATATGTCTGCCCTTGCCCATTGTATTATTGTCCTTAAGACTGCACCTTACTTTGCCCAGAGTTAAAGAAGATGCCCACCTGTAATTTGTATTAATATTATTGGTAGAAGTAAATTCTTCTGCAGGTCGGCATGTTTCTTCAACAATGTATCTGGAAATGTGAACCAAAAATGCCAAATATTCAGACAGATGCTGCTTCGGTAGCAATAACATTTACATATACCTTTGAAACCATTGCACATTTTTAATAAGGTATGTTAGAAAGTGGCTTTAAAAGGTGTACTTCCCCTTTAAGAGCCAGTTCCAGTTACTGCTTTTGTCATCTTCTTTTATCTTAAACATAGAAATCACAGTAAGGAAGGAAAAATAACTATATAGCCAGAATTCGCTGAATCCAGTGGCATTTCCCTAGACTGATATATTGTTATGTGGTTTGCCTAAGCAGAGACTTGAGGTAACACAATATTTAGTCAAGGGTTGTGAATTCTTGGCAACATTTAAAATCAATTTTGGGCATTGTGAGGCATCAGTAGCAGAGCATTTGATTTAATTACATTTTATAAGAAATTTAATGCGTTATTTCTGTAGGGCCTGGACTCCTGCCAGATTTTGATATTAGTTCTATCTCCCTCCTTTCTGGCTTTCTCAATGGCAGAACAAATTAACACCATACAGTATGAAATATCAGCTTTCTTTGGCAACCAAAAGAAAATACATGCAGGCAATTGGGCTGGCCAGTTTCTGGCCATAGTGGCTTTATTCAGAGCTTTATTTATTGACTCTTTAGAGAAATAACATTCTTTACCATTATTATTATTAATAATGAATCCTTTCTCCCTGCATAAGATACTTTGATGCTTGCAGCCAACCCAATGCCACTATTCATGACTCCTAGAGTTTATCTTATCTGTGCTTTCACCGGGTCAAGAGGCCAATGTGGAATTCTGATTCTGAAAGCTATCAGAGGTAGCTTTTTTAGCAACCCTGGTAGTGTCTGGGCAAGATTCTCACCTTGACTCACTTGATTGCACAGAGCTCCCTATAGAATTAAATTGTGTTCAGTTACCCATGTTTGTTATAGCTTATATAGGAACAGTGGCCAGCTCCAGGTTGTAGCTCCCACCCTTTCCAGCTATGTTCAGGTGATTCCAGTGGTGGCCACTAAAAGAGCAAACAAGTTTGGGAGTTTTAACCTTGAAAGCAGCAAGTAAGTTGCAGGTAAACCTGAGTCCTTGTGTAAAATCTATAATGAAGCAATAGAATGTTTATTGAATAAGATGCAAGTTGAGTGTAGGACTGGCCATACCAGGGTACTGATGTAGTTGGCCAGCTTAAATATATTGCAATATACAGTATGGACAAACAATCACTGTTTTGTTTAAAAGGTAAGGCATTGTTAGTAGCTTAAGGTACAAAATGTCTCAATGTCCTAAATATATTGACAATAGGTTGAGTGCAGAGAAATTTCTTGTTTTTGACAAAAGTATAAGTTATTTAAAACTTTACTGACTGCCTAACTGCTCGGAATCCTTCAGGATTCCTGTCTTTGATATTTCATAAGTCAGTCCCTCTACCAAGGATAGAGAGTCTTGTTATGCTTTACATACTTGAACAAATCCAGGAATCGGATTTCATAATCTTTTATCAAGAAAGTTCCAAATTATGAGATGGCCATCTCTCATAATGGACTCCATTTGATCCAAATTTTGAAAAATGATTTCCTTTTTCTCTGTAATAATAAAACAGTACCTTGAGAAAAGCGGCGCGTGTAAAAAACGTGCCGCGACTCGTTTTGGGAATTTTTTCGCCAATTCGCGATTCGCCCATCACTACATATAAGTTATTTTAATCTTGTTTCCTTCAGTCTGGGAATTCATAATTATATCAAGTAGGCAGGAGCCATTTTGTGGACTCTGTAATTAAGACGAGCCTTGTATCATCTCAGAATTTTGTTTGTGCATCAGAATAGGGGACCCGATGTCCATCCCCATGTCCTGGCTACACAATTAAACAGTGAAGAGAACAGGGGAATGATGGGGAGAGCAGTGACATTTGTCTGCCACGCCTCAAAGCCTAAGGTATAGATTTGGGGCAAATGATATTTGATTGACAGCTGAGATTTTCAAATGAGCTTACAACAGCTATGAATGCTTTACTAAAAAAATACAATTTGTATTTCATGTTTAATTTAAAAAGGACTTTTATTATACAGATTTTTGTGTCTGAGTGACCATTCCAGGTATGAAGATCCAAATTACAGAAGGATCTGGAATGCCCCAGGTCCCGAGCATTCTGGGTAACAGGTCCCATACCTGTATATGAATTAATGAAGCAGAAAATAATGCAACACAAGTAAAAGGGCAATTGTTGGGTGGCTATGTCCCTTTAAACAAACTTTTGAATGTACTATACTGTATAAGCAAAGAATTGAGCGTTATGTGTTCTTGAATCCAAATAATGATTATAATGACATTCTGCCTTTGAATACCCAGTGCTTATTGTATCCGCTCTCTGGCAGTCTTTACAGTCCCAGAATCCTACATGAGCATTATTAAATAGCTTAATGTTTATTTATATCAAGTCAGCGACACAATGTTATTTTTTTTTTTAATTCTCATTTGCTCTAAAAGATTTTGATAATTATCCATCAGCACGGAATGCATTATCCTCTGTGTCACCCTGAAGCCTCCAGGAAGAAATCTGAAAATTCTCCGACTGTAATAAGGCGCTGTGTGAACTATTTGTTTATGGATCACCCTATCTGTTTGGGGAGAATTAAATAAGGGAAGAAAACAAAAGCAAGATGAAGGATCATTATTTCCAAGGGAGGTCATTTATCATTGTGATTAGGAACTTGGACTGTCAGACCCAATAAATGAAATGGTTCATTGAAATAATTCCAACCAATGAAGCAGCGCTGGAATATATAATGCCTAATTAGGTGTACTAGATTAACGTATTCCTTTGTAAAGTGTTTGTGTTGTATGAAACCAACATTTGCATTAAAATTGGAGGGTAATAAAAAAACTGTAGAAAAGCCGTGAGTCATGTTCAGCCACAAAATATATTCTGCAAAATGTGTATTTGATGAGTTCTATTTGATTCGTATTCTGTTTCTAAGTTTGTTCTGAAAAAGGAGAAACTTTTTAGCCTTATGCAGCTCAATCAGAGATTGACATGTTAGGAAGTAACAGCTGGCATGCTGCTGAGGAGTCCATTGTACAAGCAGAATGGAAACGGTTGTCTTCAACCCACCACCACTGCACTTTGCACTTTGCACCATGCACTGCACCAATTACCACTTAGGCCCGGAAGGCAGAAAATGCATGTGCCTAGGTAGACACAGTGTGAGGTTGAGGCATTAGACACATACCTCATCTACCTGCCTTCCACTGGTATGACTTTCTATAATTTCAGCTCTCCGTCACCATTGTGTACATCTCATAACCACCCCCAGCAACCCACTCCCAACCCTAATCCTCTCCTAACGGTGGTGGGGAGATTAACTGGGCACAGGTTTTTAACCATTCGATTGAATATTTCCTATTCGATCGAAATTCCCCCAAAGCACTTCGCCAGGTTGAACCTGGCTAAGTAGGCAATCGAATTATTTTTTAAAGGGGAAGTAATTCGAAATTCGACTAATCGAATAGCCGAATAGATTTTTATTCGATCTATTTGATCTATTCGATTCGATCAAATTTGCCTAATTTGCATATTCTACAATTCGACCAACTGAATTTTGCAAATTCAATCGAATTTTGAATTCTTCACACAAATTTTGTAAATCTTCCCCAGAGTGTCCCAGTTGAGATATGATAAACATTTTTATTGGAAGTAAAACGATCCTATTGGGCTCATCAATTATCCAGCAAGCTCTGAATTACAGGCAGGCCATCTTCAATAGACTCCATTATAATAAAATAAAAATGATTTCCTTTTTACCTGTAATAATAAAACAGTACTTGGAATTGATTCTAGCTAATATATGATAATAACTTTATTGGATGTAAAATTATCCTATCGGCTTATTTAATGTTTAAGGTATGACATAATGTATGGAGATCCAAATTACGGAAAGACCCCCTTATCCGTAAAATTCCAGGTCCTGAGCATTCTTGATAACAGGTCCCATATCTGTAGCAGTAATCTATATTTATACTGCACCAACATATGTTGCAGCTTACTATAAATATTATTTGAAGGTACATACTGTATTACCAACCAAAAGACAACTGATAAAAGAGAATACATGCAGAAAGATATAGCGCCCCCTGGTGTTACACCACCTCTGGGTACTTTCTGGCAATGTTCTCAGGTTCACTGGGACAGTTTGGCTCATTAATAGATGAATACTTGTGCAATACATGTTTATATTTAGTAACAATTGTTTAGACAATTCTTGATCTTTTACACTTCTTATTGTCAGAGTCTAGCAAGAATACAGCAATACTGTAAAATAATTGCCAGTGATCATTAATCGGGAAACCCTTTACAAAGGAAACTCCAAATAATAGAATGCCATCTGCCATAGACTTCATTTTATCCAAATAATCTAAATTTTAAATCTGATTTCCATTTTTTCTATAATAATCTTGTACTTAATCCAAACTAAGAAATAACGAATCCTTATTGGGAACAAAACCAACCTGTTGGGTTTATTTGATGTTTAAATGATACTTAAGGTATAAAGATCCAAATTACAGGGAGATTCATTGTCTGGAAAGCCCCATATCCTGAGCATTCTGGATAACAGGTCCCATATATGAAGGGCAGGAGTGAAATATGCCAAGATATTGTTCCTATTTCCTGATAGGGAACACATAACAACCCAACTGCCAAATAGACATTGGTAATGCTTTCCAAAACATATTAAACTCTTTAAAGAAGGCTTTTGATCTATAAAAATTTGAGTCACAGTACATACATGCATTACTGTTTTATCTGGAATGGTTGCAGCTTTGGACATGGGGCTCTCCTTAAACTGGAGAACCATACATACATAGTTACATAGTTAAATTGGGTTGAAAAAAGACAAAGTCCATCAAGTTCAACCCCTCCAAATTAAAACCCAGCATATACACACACACACACACCCCTCCACTCTTTCACACAAACAATATATGCCCATAGCTATACTAACTGTAGAGTTCAGTATCAAAATAGCCTTTGATATTATGTCTGTCCAAAAAATCATCCAAACCCCTCTTATAGTCATTAACAGAATCAGCATCAAAACATCACCCGGCAGTACATTCCACAACCTCACTGTCCTCACTGTGAAGAACCACCTACTCTGTTCCTTTAAATGAAAGTCCTTTTCTTCTAGTCTGAAGGGGTGGCCTCTGGTGATCCTCTTTATGGGTAAAAAGGTCCCCTGATATTTGTCTATAATGTCCTCTAATTTATTTAGTGTAAAGTGTAATTATGTCCCCTCACAAGCGCCTTTTTTCCAGAGAAAACAACCCCAACCTGGACAGTCTCCCAGTCTCATAATTGAAGTCTCCCAGTCTCATCCCTCTAACCAGTTTAGTCTCTGCACTCTCTCCAGCTCATTTATATCCCTCCTAAGGACTGGAGTCCAAAACTGCACTGCATACTCCAGATGAGGCCTTACTAGGGATCTATAAAGAGGTAGAATTATGTTTTCATCCCTTGAGTTTATGCCCTTTTTTATGCAGGACAGAACTTTATTTGCTTTAGTAGCTACAGAATGACACTGCCCAGAATTAGACAACTTGTTATCTATAAAAACCCCAAGATCCTTCTCACTTAAGGAAACTCCCAACACACTCCCATGAACAGGTCCCCAAAAAACAGGAGACAAGTTTCTGGGTAATCGATTCCATACCTGTTTATTCAATGGCTTTGAGAGCTTGAGTTTTTCAACCTCTAGACAAAATATGCAATTTTTCTCCACTAAAGGCCAAGAATTACTGGGGAGATCATCTGTTTAGAGAAAGATTAAATCTCATTTCAAATAAGATTTCTTAAGCTTCATCATTTTACCCAAGGCTCCCAGGCATAAGATAGCTTAAAGAAAGTTTAAAAAGTTGTAACTTATTTTTCTGTTATTAAGCGGAGCATGTATAATAGTCATCTTCCGTTCTTGCTCTAAGGAGTAATCAACAGCAATTAATTAACTCCAGCAGCCAGAACTCCATCTAAAATATTAAGTGCTGCTGCTTCTCTCCCTGTACATAATGTTCCCAAATTCTTTGCTACTGAACATGGCTGAACATCATAGAGTTTCACTCAATTTTCTCTTATTTATTTCTTTATGATATAGGCAATATTAATAAAAGGTGCTACCAATCAGCAAGGAGCATTTACTGGTCACTATGACATCCTCTTTGATTTGCTCTATACTAGAGGTTATCAATGCTGGATGCCATTCGGAACACAAGGTCCGGGGAAAATCAAGGGTTTGACATATTCATTCTAAAATTCAAGACTTTTATATATCCATGTTGGATGTTTATTTGGGTCTACTAGTAGAATTGTTATGTTGTAACACCACAACTGGGAATGTACTGGAAGGGTAGTATCCTTATCCTCTAAGTTTATTATCCAAGTTGGCCAAGGTAAAGTCAGCAGAGAATATTGTTGTCTAGATCAAGTACAAAGAAAAGTTGGTCTGCCCCATTTTATCCATTTCCCTGGGCAGAAGTGCTATATGCATAAGCACTAAGTTGCAGGCTCTTGCACCTCATTGTGTTCTTCTACCATAATCTCATTATTGGGGGTACTATAAACTCTTACAGTCTTATTCCAGCCTTCAGGAACATTCTTGATTTTAATCTGGCCCCATGTGCTAATCTAATTGCATATACAGGCATGGAACTTGTTATCCAAAATGTCTTTCAATAATTAGGATCTCCATACCTTAAGTCTACTAAAAATATTTCAACATTAATTATGCCCAGTAGTGTTGTTTTACTCAGAAATATCTATTTCCGTTTACGTTCCAGGTGCTGTTGCAGTATATTAGCCAAGCCGACCTAGGATTCAATTCCAGTATCATATTCACTGCAGCACACTGGGAGTTGAGAATGTTTTATTGGCTCATGTTAGACATACAAAGCAGACAACATTTCAGACCCCACTGGGTCCTTTATCAAGCCTATACACACCATACTCTGTGAATTTTTAGATAGTGTTCTCAATTTTGGAAAGGGGGTCAAAGGGGAAGGGAAATGGGAGGGATATACAACATTTAACATCCAATGTGTTGATCAGATAATTGTCCATCATCCTGGTCCTGAAAACATCAGTCCAGGGGTCTCAAGTGAATAGATAGAGTTGCTTTCTGAAGTCCATTATAGCGAATTCATTATCATATCCATTAGTGCATAATCATTTGTGAGTGTTAAATAAGTACATAGAATGACATAGAACCATATTGAATTACATTTAAGTTCAGTGACATATGAGATGCTATGGGTGCCTTATTTTCTGAGTTTCCAAAATTATAGAAATCGGTGCCCACACTCAGAGATTCCACTGGTTCAATATCCTTAGAAAAAAAGAAGAAAAACAATTAACTTTAAAATATTAACATTTGTAACTACAATATTTGTATTTCAGATACAATGTTTACAAGAAATGTTGTATCTCATAAAATAACATCTCCCTAAATGTCTACATACCCAAGTCATTGTAGATAAACACGGCCAGAGTATAATTCTATGACTTGGAATTTTAATTGGCTTACAGAGTGGCCTGACTGTTGAATATGTGCTGGTACTGGAAGTGCTGTCTGATTTTTTCCTAATGGTGGACTTCTATTTTGAGATGCAATCTCGTATTTCTTGTGTAGATTCCCAACATATATTAATCCACAGGGATATTTTAGTAAATAAATTACATAAGATGATTCACATGTGTAGTGTTTTGTGATATCATAGCATTTACCTGTATGTCAATGAAAAAAGTGTGCACCTTTGGTAACCGAATTACATTGTACACAGTGTAAACATGGAAAGGTTCCAAATTTAGGATATTGGATGAAGACAGTGGGGTTTTTTTCTGAGGACCAATCTGCTTTGACTAATTGGTCTTTCAGATTCTTTGCTCTTTTGTAAGCGAGCATTGGGGGTTCCTGAAAGTTTGGAACATCAGAGAGACAAGATTGTATGATTTGCCAGGGTTTGTGTATAATATTGCCATCTGTTTGCTTGTTCCCTAGATTTCTCATTGGTTTTGACTAGGTTTCTTTCAAGTACTTCCTCCGGATATCCCCTCTGTTTGAATCGTTGTATCATTTCATGTTTATTAGATTCATATTAGATCAATGACAATCCGTTTTACCTGTGTAAATTGTAATAGAGGTAAGGAGTTCTTCAGTGAGTATGGGTGAAAACTGTCAAAGTGTAATAGGTTATTTTTATCTGTGTTTTTTCTGTAAAGATTTGTTTTGAGCGTCTGTCCTTCCCTTTTGGTCTGTACATCTATGTCATGCCAGGGGAACCTTGCACTGGCATTTTAAGAGTTAATACTGGAACTACTCTGTGTTTTGGGGTGTCTGATGTTAGTCTAACCTGTGTGTAAGGTGATTGAGAGACTGAGTGTAACCCCTTGTAGCCAAACCCAAGAGTTAAAAGTGTGTCGTTTATGTGACTATCTAGGAAATTTAATGTTGTTGTGTTATTATCAAACGTGGATTTCAGATTGGATTCCATATTGTTTAGAAATGTGTGGAATGTGATTAAGATGTTACGGAGACCAACCCAGAGTACAAACAGGTCATCTATGTAGTGCAGATATAATCTGCAGTGTTTTTTGTAAAGTGGATGCTCATAAACAGGCCTGGATTTGTGGAAAGGCCACCTAGGCCCGGGCCAGGGTGGTAGGATTTTAGGGGGCGGCCTGCTGCCCAGCCACACCCACGTTGGTCTAGAAACACTGGGCATATGCAGGAAATACAATAGGTTTTTAAATTAATGTGAATAAAGGACATAGTATGGGAGCAACGAACGGCGGTGGACCTAGTAGCCCGCTATGTAAATCCAGCCCTGTTCATAAATCATATTTTCATCAAGATGCGCCAGATATAGATATGCCTAAGTGGGGCGACATTACTTCCCATGTCTCCAAATAGGAAATAGTTTTGCTGTAGCACTATTTCCAGTAAGTCTATTAATGATGATATATGGGACTCTATAAATTCAGTTTTGTTTAAGAAATATTGAATAGCTGTAAGGCCTAGGTTATGAGGAATGGACGTATATAGGCTAGTAACCTCAAAACTTACTACAAATATCTCATCTCTTTTAAAAGGTTTAGCAGACAAGTAGTGTCTTTTACTTAAGATTGTGTTGTCTGTACAAGAGGTTGTAGGATTTTATCAAGAAAAATCACTAAAGGGGTTAGTACATAATTAGTGCCAGTGACAATTGGGTGACCTGGTGGTTTTTCTAGATTTTTATAATTTTTTTCAGAAGAGTATAAACTAGTGGAGTGATGAGGTGATTCTTAATGAGGAATGTTTTGAGGTCCTTATCTATGATGCTAGTAGTATTGTTTTGTCTCCAATAAGGATTAAAGGAAAATGAAAGCTTAAGGACACCCCCCAAAAATGTTAATAATTAAAACTTACCAGATATCCCAGGCAAGTGCTGCTGTTATCAGAAAACTTCACTGTTCTGGGATACTTTTAAGCAAATGATTCTCTTCATCCCTTCTTCTTTTTTTGTTAAAGCTTACACATGCGCAGTAGAGATTTTTTGCCCTTGCAGCTGCTCAAAGAAAGATGGAATGAAGAGGATTGCTCACAAGTGCCGCTGGATTCAGGTTAATCATTACAACCTTTGAGGGTGCCTTAATATGTGGCACCTTCCCTGGATTGGAGCTTCAATTCTAGATAACAGGCTTCCGAATTATGGTTCCTATACCTGTATTTCTTCTTCCAAGTAACAAATCACTATAATATAATAATATGTCAGGGAACTCACTTGGTCCCCATTGGCACATGGTTGTACACAAGCTCTGCAACCCAACAGCCCAAAGCAGAACAAAGAGCCCGACTAATTTGCGAACACTAGGCAAAAAGCCGCAGGTCCAGTAACCCATAGCAAGCTTTATGGATATTAAGGATAACAGTAAATGTTGTCAAAAAAAAAGGCTGTATTCATTTTTTTAGGATTCATATTTACCCTGGGCAGAGGTGAACAGTAGAATATTGGGCAAAAATGTTTTGCTCATAAAATTTAAGCGAAGACCTTTAACCTATTACCCTTTTGAAAGTAAAAGTTTGTTCTCATGGTCTCTGCTGTTGCACAAATATGCCCAACTGTTGGGGTTATTTACTAAAACTCAATATATTTCAATATATTTTATTAAAAACAAATTTGACCAAGCTCCCATCCACACTGTATTTATGAATAAAATAACTCAAAAAATTTGGTGCTGGAAAAGAAATTAGAATCATACACATTTTTTTCAGATTTGATGCCTTAAAACTCTTAAAACTTTTTCAGATTATTACCGCAAATGTTTTGGATTATTTCACATAACCCAGTGCAGATCATGATATTTTCCAGTTGTAAAAGGAACATCTGCCATTGACTTCTACATGACATCGGCAGGTTTGAGATGGAGTAATTTCAGATTCTGAATTTTAACAGCCTTGCTTCTTGTTTTATTTTGCTTTAAAACAAAGCTCCTTTACTATTGGAAAAGGTAAAATCTCCTTTTCTGCCACCTCAAGGGCCTGACCCTGTCTCTCCTGCATCATCCATATCTAACTCAACTATTACACTTTCCAATATTATTGTTTCAATTTTCCCTATAACCATTTTGTTGATTTCATTTTCCAAATCTCTACCTTATTAGCATTTACATGAGGCCAGAACCACTGAGCTTGCATCCCTACCAAAGGCAATAATAGCAACAATGTGGCTAATATTGAGATGAAAGAACCATATCAAATAATATTGTAATATACTTGTCTGCCCATATTAAATTCTTCCATAAATAATTGTGCTTGTGTCCTGCGAGACAAAGAGAGATAGATTTTATGTTTGTAGAGAACAGTAAATAGTGTGAATATTCTTTCCATCATTTGTCAGCTGAAATGAGCAGGATGTTGAAATGAGAATTTCAACTTCTAAATTGATTTAAAAGAGGCAAATGCAGAACATGAGCTATTTTCTGAGGAGATGAGTTCATATAAAGTTGTGTGTAATTTGAATTCCCCAAATAAACAGGAGAATTAGCCACTGGATTATTTAAAGGAAGGTGCAGGGAAAAGGAAGAAGATTAGATTTCACTTTTTCATTATTTGATTTCTCTTCCATTTTGACAGAACGGATTGTGATATTTTATTGCAGGTTAAGGCTGGAAACTAATTACATACCTCAATAACATTTATTGGTGTGGGGATTTTAGTAGATATGGCATTACAGCCTCTTACAGTTCAAGTTCTTAGTAACTTCAAACCTTTTATCAGGACCCCCTTAGTTCATAAGGCAGTCATAGATTTAGGAAAGCATTATCAGCTCTGCAGTCATAGTTCTAAGGTGATCTAGGGCTACAATAAGTCTTTCCCACAAATCCCATCATAACAGCCATTTAAGGTAGGTGTATATAGGAAAAGCAAGTAGACATTCTGCCCAAAATGTAGCCCTTGCTAGCCTTCAGGCTGGGCTTGCTTCAATTGCCACTTGAGGATTTCCACAATTTGGAAACTACTGTTATAGAGGGTCAAACAATAGAGGGGACAATAACCTAGAACCTAGAGCAGTGATCCCCAACAAGTGGCTCACGAGCAACATGCTGCTCACCAATTCCTTGGAAGTTGTTCCAAGTGGCCTCAAAGCAGGGGCTTTTTTTTGAATTCCAGGCTTGGAGGCACATTTTGGTTGCATAAAAACCAGGTGCACTGCTAAACAGAGCCTCTTGCAAGCTGCTGGTCCTCATAGAGGTTACCAAATGGTCAAGCAAAGCACTTGCACACGCAGAAAATTTTTTGTGCTTGTGTTGGTCCTCAACTCCCCCCTCCCTAGAGAGAAGTGCAAGAGTATTAAGGGGTGCAAATCTATGCAGGGTCTGAATGTGCTCTGTACAGTATCTCTGGCACACCTACAGTACCATAGGCCAGGAGTAGTACAAAGCCATGTTATAGCCTACACTGAAGTTATCTATGTGTTCATTACTGTATTCATTGGAGGAAGAACACAGGTTTCTGTTCCAGAGTGCAGAGACCTGTGGCATATATAACTGTGCCAAAAACTGGCTATTCTGAAATTCTTGAATACAAAATGCTGCCTCTCAGTTGCATGTGCCTTGTTGCTGGTTAGAGAGGTCGGCACCTCTTCCAGTGGATCCACAAACAGTAATGAACCAAGCACAACAAAGGCAATTTAAAGCAGGGTAAACCCCTTAAATTTAATTTTTCAGGTGTAAAGTTTTGGGGGTGAACCTGTCTGACGAAGGGGTTTGCCCCCAAAACATCTGGT
Source organism: Xenopus borealis (assembly GCA_024363595.1). NCBI lineage: Eukaryota > Metazoa > Chordata > Amphibia > Anura > Pipidae > Xenopus > Xenopus borealis. The sequence goes on from CM044434.1 coordinate 155,392,268, forward strand.
GAATTGAATTAAAATTGCAGGGTTCACCCTTTCAATTGCCTTCGTTGTGCTTGATTCATTGCTATTCTGAAATTCTGCCATAATACAAGCACCTAACAGTGATGGGCGAATTTTCCCAATTTTGCTGCAATGAAAAATTTGACAATTTCCCGTGAGATTCGTGAACTGGCAAAAAATTAGCAAAATGTGGATTTTGACGTGAAATTCTCGATGAGGTAAAAATTGACGCCAGCATCAAATTTTTTTTTGACGAGGCATTTGCAGGAATGTTTGTGAATTTATTCGCCGGCAACGAAACACGAATTCACATCAGACTAATAAATATACCCATCACTAGCACCAAACCCAAACAATTTGCTCCATGAATGTCCATTCCAAATGGTAGAGAAGCTCTGCTTCCCTGCATGGCAAATAGTGCTATAGGCTTATTCAAATGGGGGGGCTGCTTCATTGAAAAATGCCATTTGAGTATATTTCCAATGGGCATAGGAAAACACTGAAGCTCTAGCATACCTCCCAACTGTTTTCGCTGGGAGAGTCCCACTTTTGACAGCTCAATCTGGAGTCATGGGTTTGTACTGGAAAGTCCCAATTTTCTCTGCACTGAACATTTAAAAAAGATACAATGTTTCTAAATTAATTGGCTTTTGGCAGAGAGCCCAGAACAGCCATGTGGTGCAAATAAGATACTTTGTAAAAATTTTGAGATAAGCAAATAAGTAATTGTAACAATTTATATAACAGGTCCCTTGGGAGAATTTAGACTCAAAGTGCAGTTCAGCAAAACTAACTTAAAAAAAACGACATAAATATGTTCACACTTTCATAACCTGGCAAATGTTGTAAAATGGACATGGTAATTAGGGAGTGTGACAAAAAATGGGTTTGGTCCAAAAATTGCACAACAAATTTTTTTGTCCCTCTTTTTATTTCCAAAATAAAGGAAGGTACAGTATGCTGTAGCTCTTTTTGACAAAGAATACTGGACTTTGTAATACTGCAGTAGCCAGACCCCTGAGAACCCATTATCAAATAAATATGGCAGTACAACTGGGCTGACTTTTTTTGCTGTGTTGTATAACAATTGGCAAAATAGACTTTGACAAAAAGGGTAAAGAAAAGAAACTTTATGATGATTTAGCAGATTAACAGTCGTTTGTTTGAAAAGTCATTTGGTGAAATGATGTGAAAGCTCTCTAGCACAGGTTTTTTGGTAGCGAAGTCTGATACTTGCCTTTTAGCAAATTTTAAAATTTTCGCCAAAAAAAAACAAAAAAAACACAATTTGCTCTTAATTAAATGTGCCGTTAAGTGCCTATATCCATGCTAATGTGCCTGCTTAGAGCTGGTAGGTGGATATGTTTCTTTATTCAGTTAATTGACTCCCTCAAAGCAATCAGATCATTTTGTGGTTTAATTAAGGTATGGAGGAAAATGAACAAATACATTTATAATTGAAACAATTTCAAACCTTTATAAATACTAGAAGAAAACTATGGAAATAGAAGTAATCTCCATTTATTTGAAGCATATCTTGTATCAATAAAAATGATGATCCAGAACTTTACTTCTAAAAGATGGATTATTGCCCTGGTGACGCTGGAGTGAAATAATGGAGTGTGATACGCAGAATTTCTTTGCTGTGGGATGGGTTAATTGACTTCAGGGGCAGATTTAAGACTTTTCCTATGATGAAGTGTGAACAAAGCTAACACGGCATGTAGACAGCAAACAGGGGACACCAGACGATATGTGGTCGCTGCGAGTGCAGTAACCGTGAACTTTCAGATGGAGAAGGCAAGCCATTAGAAAGGAAAGTGTCTCCGAGGACCACTAAAGAAAATTAGATCCAGGATATGTCTGAAGAGAACATATATTTTTCTCTTAACCAAGATTCACAGTTTCTACTTCTATTCTGATACTGAAGAAAAACACAGAAAGGCTTCATAGCCAGAGGTACCCACTATATGCCATGTCTTGTGCCAAAGCTCAGAGTGGTGTGGAAAAAAAAGGTCACTGCTGTTGTATGTTTTGAATGTCTGAGCAGGAGAAAAGTAGGAGCATCCATGTAGACATCTACTGCAGCAATTACTTCATTTATATTTATTTATATGCCCCCATTTTTTACAATACAGACTGCACTTCTCAATCCTTTTCAGGAGGATGCACCACTACAAAGGGTTTCTGGGACAAACTATGTTGTTTTCCGCTCAACTGCAGTCAACGCTTCAAAACAAACACACTTGGAGGGTATGTGTTTTTGTGAAGTAGGTGCAAGTGGTGGCTACCATTTTTAGAGTGGGGGTTACTTCTGATATGCAGTGCAAAAACCGCATTAGTATGTGCTTCTATTATGGTTTAAATATCCTGTTGTGGGAAGCCTAGAAATACCACCTCGTTCATAAAAACTTCATTAACATACTTACATGTTAAATACATGCTTACGTCAATTTAAATATGGCAACAACATACAGGTCATATATATATATATATATATTTATTTATTTATATTTATTTATTTATTAGTGGTGTTGGTGAAATAGCTGGAAGTGGCCACTAATTTATTATTATTAATAAAAATGTCCGAGGAAGCAAAACCAAGACAAATGAGATCCACTATTGTCCTATACATGAGCCCACCTTAAAAAAAATGTGGCATGCGTTTCAAAGGGTTATACATAATCCCAAAAACGTAATTTTTATGACCTTTATGGAAAACAGGATATGATGTCACTGACATAATAATGTAGCATCATCAGGTAATTCCAGGCAAAATATTATTTGGCATAAAGGGTAAAGTATTGGACAGTTTACAAATTTGTAGATTAAAGATTGTTCCCTATGGTGGAAATTTGCCTGCCAACTCTAGCTTTGCTTGTTTGCTTTGAATTGTAATTTTGGTGAAAACACAATTCGCACTTTAGTAAATGTGCCCCATGCATGTGATTCAATCAGAGGTGAAATTCAATTCAATCTCACTGTTTATCATGTGAAATGGTACAATATGTGGTTTTGATATAGTATTTTTTACCTGAATAATTGAAGTCTATGGGAAAAAATGGAACTGAATTAGGGGTTTTCATGTGAAAGACCATTAGATAACTTCTTCTCATTGAATTGAATATGGCCTAATGTGTCCTGTACTCCTGCTGTACCACGTTAGGTACAAGGCCACATTGGCATTGCTGGGCTGAACCAACTTATTAGACTATAGTAATGCAGCTGCAGTGCTTTGGATCCAGTCAGTGGCTTCTGTTTAGGAAAAGGAAAACTAGGTGATAAAAAATACAATCCAGACATTTAGAGAGTTACTTATTAAAGCCTGAATGTCAAAAAATGCAAGTTTTTACTGGAAAAAAACAAACACATTTTTCAAGATTTATTATACCCTGAGGATGGAAAAAGTCAGAATCTAGAAATCCGGCATCTCAGACCTGCTGAAGGTTGTATACTGTATGTCAATGGGAGAAGTGACTATCCTATTTGGAAGTTTCTGTGGTCTGCACAGGAATTATCCCAAAAATCTGACTATTTTGGAATTTTCAGGCAAAAATCTGAAAAAATTTGAGTTTTTGGGGAAAAAACTAAAAATTGTACATTTCTGATTTTGCTTGATTTTTTTAAAGTTTGTCCCTGGTCCAATTAAATTGAGCTTTTTAAATAAGAAATACTGTCACATCATGGATTCTATTTTGGTCAGACTTTTTTATTTAAAAAATCAGGAAAAAAAATGATTTGATAAATAACCCCCTTAGCTACAGAGGTGAATTAATTATTCCAAGAAAAATTAAACAAAAAAAAACCTGCCTAGCGTAACTCCATTATTCCTCTTACCCTTAGGTCAATTTGAATAGGGCTGGTACATTAAAGTTGTATGGACGCCTTTATTAGAGATGTGGTTGCAAATGCTTGAAGTGGCCACTTTTTATTACAAATGCCCAAGAAACCTGAATATATTGCCCTACACCTGAACCCACTGTAAAATGAATGTTCCAGTGTCTGAAGAAAAATGTTAACCCAAAAAAGTTTAAAAGTTAGGACTTTTGCAGGCAATCCTGGAAATCCAGGAAAAGTTACCAGTGTTTTTACAACTTTAATGCATTTCCGGCAGAAGGAATATGATGTAAGTGACATAAGATTGAGGAAGATCTAGCTTCATTTTAGCAGTTTGCCTATTCTAACGTGGCAAGTCAACTATGGCGAAAGAGTAACGTTCAGTAAAACTCTCACTTTACTGAATTTGCAGAGTAAAGACCGTTCGCAGGAATCAGTTGTGGTCAGGTACAAGGAAGAGGGTCAAACGTCCACAAAAGTGGACTTGGTCAAAGGTTGTCAGACCCAAACTGTGTCTAGACTTTAAGCTCACTATGTTTAATAATGCAGCTCCATATTATATGCAATATGATTTGCCATTGCTTGCAGTGTAAGTTTAAGACCATTTTAAACAGAATATGGGGATTCACGTATCAAAAATACAGCCTAAAATGTCTAAATATAATCTATAGAAACAAAACCCCCTCTGCAATGTTATTCCTTCTACTCCAAAATATATGAACATTCCTCAGCAGAAGAGGCAAGTATTCTACTACTGTTGCCACCTCACAAATTGTTATAGCCAATAAAACAACTTTACCTGTAATTTAATATAATAACGTGAGCCCAGTACAAAACCTTATGTAAAATGCTCAAACATATTTTTTTAAGCTTTAACTTCCTAATTAAAACAGTTGGACTGTTTTCTGCAAGTGTTTACAACTTCCAATTTCCTTCATTTTATGTGAAGTTGTATGGGCTACAATCATAAAATGGGACTACAATCTTATTATTTTTATTAAGTTCTCACTTAAGAACAAAACAAAAAATTTATGAGTCCAGTTGGCTCAGACTACAAGTCTCACAATGCAGCATCAAGTTAATATGTTTACTGGAATACAAAGGAAAATATTAAACACACATCCTGCAGAATGGGGGGAAGTCTGTGCGGATTTAGTCGAGGAGTAGTTTCCAAAAAATAGTGAGAACTTTTCAGATTTTGATAAATAAGCCCCTATAACACATTTTTTCCACACAAATATGGTACCTGTTACGCAAAATGCTTGAGACCTGAAGTTTTCGGTCAAGGTAAATCAAACATTACATAGTGATGTGAACTGTCTATGAAGGTTTTTATTTTTTGGGGGGGGGGCTATCTTTTTTACCTTTCTTTGGTAATAATAACACCCAATATGTACATTCCCTTGGAAGCATCACCTTAGAGAACCTGGCTCCTGCATAACTCTTTCTGCTGCCATTCCAATCTAGGCCCTGAATAGATTTAATCAGAACCCCCTAATAGGATTGCACACATGATCAAGTGTCCAAACCTCACTTTCCCTTTAATGAGTTCCTTTAAATGAGCTTCTGTCTTCTGAAGTATAAGTAACAGGGACAATTATTGTGATTTTACAATGTTCTGTCTTCCACTAGACTCTTGCCAAGTAGACCGAGCATACCAGCCTTTGTTTATAGATCCTTTAAAAATCTTTGGAAATTTGTAACTTTCTTTTACAGTCACATTTTAATTTTATTCCTTCCCAGTGTCATCTTGCGGTTTTTATTACACTCTTTATACATTCAGAATAATGATTCAATTTATAACCCTATAACATGCAGGTAGACAGGAAATGACCTGGCATTTAAAGCAAGAAAGATAACAGTTTTCATAAAATACATTTTCTTCAGCATGATCTTTTCCCCATATTATTATTTCAGTCATTACTATGGTTGTAATAGAAATGTAACCCTTGATATGCAATATGGAATTGAACCAGTGCTGCCTTGGGTTATAAAGAGGACTAGCTAATATGTAAATCGAGTGTTCAGGCTTTACAGAGCCATGGGTGATTTTCTTTAGGTGCGGCAAGTTTTAATTATTACAGTATCTTGTATGTACTGTTGGAACAGACTTTATCAGAGTTTGCCACAACCAGAGCCATTTTGCTAAACCTTCATGGATGTCACCATATATGGTGGCCAATGATTTACAACATCTGCTCTTGTAGCACCAATTGCTCTATGTGAGGTCTTAGGCATTTGGTCATCGTTTCTTGAACATATGAGTTTGCCTCCACATGATTGCTTAAAGAAGTGGAAGAGGGGCCTAAACTGAAGTATAATTATCATGAGATTTGGGGTAAAAGGTAATTGCAAAAGAGAGAAAGCAAGGGACCACATAACTGCATACAACATGGAATTTAAACCTTTTATCTATTTTATCTGTAACCACCAGCTACACCAATACTGTTGTGTGGGACAATGGGACAGCATTTTATAGAATAGTTAAACCAACTCCCATCCCCAGAATGAGGTCTTCTAGACCATAGTCCTTATGATTGTTTGATGAAAGTGAGGCAAGAAAAATAAATATTCTATAAATTTGGAAGTCTATCGGTCCAAGGTACATAGTTAAGAGGAATTCAAACATTAATTTACCCTGTGAAAGCCATACAAACTTCATGTTCAGAGGAACCATCACCGTGTGATTAGCATATAATTGAAGGAACGATGACTGTGATCTCTATGAGATGCTGTTAGCTGCGTAAGACACTCCTGAGTGAACACAACATTCCCAGTCCTTGGGAGTCCTCTAGGAGGTGAACACTCTGTAAAGGTGAGGTCTCTATTTTATTATAATTAGTATAGAAATTGACTAGTAGCCAGTGAGGATCTAAGATCTCTAACTAGTTACTGGATAGACTTACACCACTAACATGAGCCTTGAAAGTCCAATATAGTAGTGATTGCACAGGAAGAAGACATGAACAAAACACATGAAAATAATTTATAGTTTTAGGTAAGATGTAAATTAATTGGCAACCTAAAGCTTTAGATAGATTTTTTAACTCAAATTCCTTTAAATTCCTCCATTTCAGCTGAAATAGCTGACGATATTAATGTATAGAAACTTTTTTTTTTTTTTTTAATGAATAGTTTCCTGAATCAGCTCTAGTGCTCCGATATCAATTTGCACATAATTCCCTGTAACATTACACACAAATTGCTATTGCCCAAGATTTCTGAAAAATCAATTTGCACATAATTCCCTCTAACATTGCACATACATTGCTATTGGCCAGGAGTATATGGGGCACTTAGCAGCTACAAGTCTTTAATTTAATGGTATTGATATTTCTTTCAGGGTCTGACAACTTTACTGTCCAGGACTAACTTCAGAGATGACAAGACACAGGAAATGGGTAATAATGTTTGCCACTTACTTCTATACTCCCTAAATGTGGTTCATACAGTAAGTTTTTCAGCTGCAAACTAAATAATCTTGTATTTCGAGTAATAGATTTACTTCTGAAAGAGTCTTCTGCACTTGATAGAGCTTCTGAATCCAGCATCCAGACAATGGAATTAATTTTTTTTATACTGGAACGAAAAAGAGTTTAGAAGAAGAATAACGGTTTGTTTTATGGCAATAGAGGTGAATATTTTTGTATGACTTTGTCAACAGTATATTTCTACTTTTCAACTTTTGAATGGGAGAATGTGGGGCAAGAAATTTTAATTTTAGCAGTAGTTTCATGTTGTATCATGTAGATCTTATTCATTTCCATATCCAAGATTGTTTTATAAAGAATGTTCAAAAGCTAAGCTCAGATCATTGCAAATATGAAAAGGCATGCAGTGAGTAATATACAGTAGCTCTTAAATAATACAATAAAGTCAAGTTATTTTGAAGACAATCTAAACTAAAGCTAGTTTAAATTGCATATTTAGGCTGTGTCTCACTGTTTATACAGTTGGGGTAGTCAGGAGAAGAGATTTGTCATGGCATCTGTAAAAATTAAATAGAATACAGACAGCATTGTTTGCAATATTGAGACTGATAATTATTATTTCCAACCTGATTGACCTCTAGAGGGAAGCGACCCCACTATGAAATCCATGGATATACGAGTCCATGACTTCTTAGACATAGGAAGTGATTGTAGCATCCCCTGAGGTAAAGTTCTGGAAGTGAGTCCCAGTGTTATTACAGTAGCACAGAGTTAAGGGCTGGAGATTAAGTTTCTGTTACAGTACTTTTCATTCTATACTATTATTGCAGTCAATACAAATGGGTCTCAATTGCTTAGTCTTCCCCACTTGTGTCTTTTATAGATAGATAACCTGGACAACCTATTTTTTAGGGATAAGGCCACCATTAAAGAAACAGGTGCTAGGGTGCTTCAACCACATGGAAATTTGGCCATTTTTCTTTTAAAATAACTCTTCTAACATACATAAATACACATACAGAGAGGTAGCAAGGGCACTTCAAGTAAAATATAAGTACAGTTACATACAACTGGTCTGACCAAATTAACTGCAACATATACAATGTATGGAAATATACATTCTTCCACTTCCTCCCCAAGTATGTTGTGATTAATTTGACCAGTTGCAGTTCATGCTTCCACAACCCCCACTTTCTGGAAATTCCTTATGCTGTTTGTCCTTCTACATTGGTTCTGAATTATGGCCTTCCTGACTTCACTTTTGGATTTGCCCCTTGGTAATTTGATTGGTTTCCACTGTTTAATGGTCTAGCCATGGACAAACATCCATATTAATGCTCACTAACTTGCTCAACTACCAGCCTGCTTGACCTCCCCACTTGAGTCTTAAGTTTGACTTTTACCTTCCATCGAGTCTGGCCTTAAAGTAACATCAGTCAGTCATTCCTCAGGAGGCAGCTTAAACAGTTCCACAATTGCTTAGCTGCAATTGTAGGGTTTCTATTAATAAAGGCCAGTATCTAATAAAGCTAGGCATCCTTTAGGTGTGCAATCCCATTCTAGACCTAGCTTAACTAATTGACATTAAAATTAGATAAACTTTGGAGGTAAATCATTTCTGGATTAAAAAAGTGGTATAAAATGCTGTGGCACTCAACATATTTTTTTAAACTCCAGAACTGTATAGATTCACATGACACCACATGCTTTTTAATATATGGAGTGATATTTGTTGTATTTCACAGTTATTTTTTTACACCTACAGTAATTATACCCCTAAGCATGGGGCTGGCAGTTTTGTTTCTCTGAAGTGCCACTACATAGTCTACAAAGTGAAGCACCACTAAATCATAATCCAAGTGGTTGTTAACACATGAACAAAAAATAGGTGTGTTAATTGTTCTCATTAATGTCTGAGGATTTGAAATCAGAGGAAGTGAGATCAATGTTCAAAAAACACAAGGCTTTTATCTGTTTGTCCTGTCTGTGTTCCTGTGAGCAAATTTTCAAAGATTTTAAGGTTGAGGAATTTTTAGTTCTGCAATTGCATATACATTGTTCTGACTTGATAGAGAAGTTCCTTTCCACTGTGGAAAAAGGCTCCCATGTTGCCAAATTCTTTCAAACACGGCATCCAGAAAGCTCCATAAATAGACAGTCTAATTATAGGCAGTGTCATTCTGTGGTTATTAAAGCAAATAAAGTTGTGTCATGCATAAAAAGGGCATAGACTCATGGGCTGAAAGCATAATTTAGCCTTTTTATAGATCCCTGGCAACACCTCACCTGGAGTATGCAGTACAGTTCTGGAGTCCAGTCCTTAAGAGAGGTATAAATGAGCTGGAGAGAGTGCAAAGATGTGCAACTAAACTGGTTAGAGGAATGGAGGACAATCTATGAGGATAGACTGTCAAGTTTGGGGTTGTTTTCTCAGGAGAAAAGACTCTTGCGAGGGGAGATGATTATTCTTTACAAGTACATTAAAGGGCATTATAGACAGCTAGCAGGAAATCTATTTTTCTATAATATGACTCATTGGACCAAAGGCCACTACTTTAGACTAGAGGAAAAGAACTTTTATTTGAAGCAGAGTTGGTGGTTCATAACAGTGAGGACGTGAGGTTGTGGAATGCACTGCTGGATGATGTTGTGATGACTTAATCTGTTAATGACTTTAAGAGGGGCTTGGATGATTTCTTGGATAAGCATAATATCAAAAGTAGTGATGGGCGAAACGGCCGCGTTTCGCTTCGCCGAAAAATTCGCGAATTTCCAGAGAAATTCTCGAATTGGCGAAAAATTTGCAAAACGAGTCGCGCATCGTTTTTGACGCGCGTCGCTTCCGATGCGACGCTCCGCGTCGCGTAGTTTTCGGCGTGCGTTGCGTCGTTTTCGCTGCGTCGCGTCAAAAACAACGCGCGACTCGTTTTTGGCGGCGAATTTTTGGTGGCGATTTTTTCCTGCTGTTTCGCGAATTTATTCGCCAGCGGCGAATCGCGGGAATTCACCGCGAATTCGCCCATCACTAATCAAAAGCTATAGTGATACTAAAATCTACAATTAATATAGATATTGGTAAAGTATATATAGTTTCAGTGGGTGTGTGTAGGTATGTGTGCTGGATTTTATTCAGAGGGTTGATCTTGATCTTTTCAACCCAATTTAACTATGTAACAGGAGGGTTGATGTGGATAATAATTATCTCTGCATTTTTTCTACTGCAACACACCGCATATTTGCTTTGCTGTGAATAAGGATTATTTACTGATCATAGTAACTCTGCCATAGTAAACACCAAGGGTATAAGGTAGGCAGGTTTAAAGAGCAAGGGCAGCTCAGTTCCCCAGCATGAGACAAATTGTGGGGATAGTTCTCCCCAAGGATTACATAGTGCATGGACCACAGTGGAAAGGGTCCCAGGGAATTCCACCTACTACTGAATGTTATTCACTGTAGGTGTCTTCACATCTAGCAAGGTTTAAGCTGTGATAGCTACTCTATCCATTTGATTTTATTTAATGAAGTGAAGCTCCATCCTGAGTGTAAGAGTAACAACTAAGTTTGAGATACAGGGAGTTACTGAAATTCTCCCTAACCTGATGGGGTTGAGGGCAGGTAAAGGAGGAAAATACAGTGGTCCTGTCTGAAAAGAACATAATACAACACTGCATTCACAAATGTAAAAACTATTACAATTTCTTCCTGAAATTGCACTTTGTACTCTGCATAGTACACTTGTATATATAAGTGGCCCCTGTTGGCCTCTAGAAGTGCACAAGTGTGTTTGGACTTGAGTACCTTAATTGTCTCTTAACTGTCTCTTTATTTAGAGGTGCATTTGTAAATACTAAGTACATTTTAGCTTGTGCCAATAAGGAACATGGGCAGACCTGCAAATATTTCCTTTATACCTCTTTGATGCATAACGCAGCCTCACCATTCATGTCACCATTCCTCTGCACCATAACACAAAACAACCAAAGTAAAAACAAGCAAGTTCTGTTTGAATATGGTGTTCCAAATAATTGTGAATATGCAAAACAAGATCCAACATAACAAACAACTCAATGGACTTATGGACTCAAACAGCTGGCAATGAAAATGTGACAAATACTTGCATTTCACAGCTCTCTAAATTGCTCAAAACAGATGGACATATCTATGCTATGCATGTCAACCTCAATAACAGCATAGGAAGTGCAATATTGATTAAAAGAATATGCCAAAACTAAATGCCATAAACCTAAAAGAACAGGATTCTGGAATTTATCACAAAGATGCCAAGTTCAGAGCTACATTGTGGTGAACACATTGTCAGAAAGAAAAAGATGATGGCTTGTGTCAACATTCATACAGCCAACAGTACCCAGAGTATCCAAATAACAGGAGAGCCTCTAATATATGGTGCCTACAGTACCTGCCTTGAGTGAAGACACCACCTCACGTAAACTTGGAGCACCCACCTACTGCATACTTACACATTTATTTTCCAGGTAGCCAGTGATAGTGGAATTACCAGTTATATAAGCAATTTATATGTTTAGTAACAAAATACAACCACTCCTATTACTGGGATATGTGTAACCCCTTCAACCAACTACATAGAGTGTAATGTAACACCATCTACATGTACCTCGTGCTTGCCATATTTTAATGTGCAAGCCCATACTAACATTTTTTTGAGGAGGCTTGCAGCATGACAGGACAGAAGGGCCAAAGTCAATGTTATCTTAAGTTGGGTCTGAGGATAATCTTCTTGAGGAGCAAAGGCAGCCACCTGTTTTGGCATAGCCGCATAAGAGTCTCATTCTTTGTCCATCTGATATAGTTTGGTGAAAATCCTATGATGAAGGAAGGGTGTTATATAATGGAAATATAATTATCTACCTTGGAAGGCCCAAAATGTGGCTTTAATTTCCCTGTTTGCCCTGTTTAGCTAATGCAATAACAGGAACCATAGATGTTTTTGTCAATAAAACAATAGGCAAAAAGTATGTTCTCTCTTTTTATTGCACTCGGGTTACTGTCCCATTTGTTTGGAAAATCCTCCTACTCTGGGGTATCCATACTTCTTACACAGCTTGAGGTTCAGTGCTGCCTGTTTTACCATTTCTCTGCTGGTAGTGATTTTTGTAATCACCTATGATAGTGAACTCACTGACATAATTCCTAGGAATCCTGGGAATGAATTCCAAACAAGCTCCAAGAAAATCCCATTTACATGGGTTTATCCTATAGGCTAAAGCTCACCCACTGGGCTTTCAAGCAAAAGCCAGGATAATAGCTGATCAGATTCCCAACTACAGACCGGTTTATCCTTCTTGAGGCTCATCAGTGTAGTGCAGGGTTGCCTGATCAGCTTAGGCAGAGCCACTGGGTGGTTTCGCATACAAGGAACAAAGGTTGAGGAGACTGCCTCATACAGACTTAGATATATTTAAGTCTGTATGAGGCAGTCTCCTCAACCTTTGTCCCTTGTATAATTCCTAGGATAAGTCAAAAGCTTCTGTCACACTGTCTTTATAGATCTCCTTAATGAATAAATGTATTGCTTCAATACTGAGAAGCAAGAGGGAAACAAGTGGCACAGATAATCACCTGTATGACATAACTTATTCTTGGGTCAGATTGTGGCTAATAAAATGCTAAATAGTAGCAGGGTGTATTAGGGAACTATAGTAGAGAACTATAGCATGGGAACTATACAATGTAACACCTAATAGCACTCATCTTCCCTTGTAGTCCGCTTACCATGGTTGTCTCTGTCAACTGCTTTTAAGGTATTTTTTTCTGGAGCTTGCTTATTTTTTCCTGCTGCCTTCCCCTTACAAATACTGAAGCAAGCATTGGTATTCAACTTGATGGACTGTCTTCGGTTCCAGAAGACCAAGTTTTTCCAGAAGAAAGAACAAGTACTGTACCTGTCCTGTGTCAGAAATAACACAAACTGGCATTTAGTAAAATATTATTTTTGTGGTGCCACAATTAAACGTAACTGACACGTAGAGGGGTATTTATTTGAACTCAACTTTTTCTCACTATATAAAAAAAAATTAGACAAAACTGCCAAACCAGAATCCCCATAATTAACTTATAAATCCGAACAAAAAAAAAAAGCACGTGACAAGACAAACTCATGCATCAAATCGAATTATGCCATTTTTCATTTAACATCCTAAATATTAGACTTTTTCAATTTGATGCCTGAAATATGTTTTTTATTTTGGATTATTGAACGAAAACCGGCCTGAAACCCTTGAAGATCATGAAGGCAAGAAACATTTTAAAATTCTTAAAGGGACCATCTGTTATTGACTTTTACATGATTTCAAGTATTTAAACAAGGTTTTTCTCCCCTCTAAAACATTTAGTTTTTCCCTTTAAAAACTCAACCAGAAAAATTTGATGTTTAATGAGTAATAATATGTTGCTAGTATAATATATTTTAAAGGTGGTCCATCATTTTTTAGGCAACAGCATATTTTCAGTTTTTTGGATTCTATTTCTAGTGACAATTGTTTCAACCAGTTTCTGGCAGCTACAATTTTATAGG
>CM044434.1:155445247-155457819 GCA_024363595.1 Xenopus borealis
GCCAAACTACCTTGGCCCGGCCCTGTCCTTCATACAATGTGTGTTGATGAATCTTTTGGTCTTTACAGTGTGACCCAATTAAGAATGTGAGCCAATAAATAAATGCTTAATAAATGTTAAGGGAAGTGCTTGGAAAATTGCATAGGAATGAGTAGTAGTTTTTGATATGTAAATTTTTTTTACATTCAACATTTTTAAAGTATTTTTTTATTTAAGATTTTATTCCATTTTCAATAAACATAAGCATTGTTTACCTGGCTCTAAGTCTGTCTAAAAATAGTCATTTTATATATACGTAGGTAAGACAGGTTAATTTAAAGCCTTTTTCAAACCGAAGATGTTGGAGCTTTGGCCTGAAAAAATGTTTCATCCTAAAAATAAAGTTCAACATGTTACAGTAGACAGGGGTTTGTCCTAATTCGGTGCAGAAATAAATATATGAATATTTCAGTCATAGACACAACCAAAAGCCTTTTGAATTTTCATGACAGAATAAAAAGAACAATCTGTTGATTAAATCAGTAACAACATATATATGGTATCTCCAAATCAACTGATTGATCAGTTGTGCAGATTAGGGAGAATTCCCAAATTAAAATCAGAATTGATAATCAATAACAGAATTTCGATTAATAATTAGTGATGGGCGAATCTGACTCGCTTTGTAGAACATTTGAGAAACAGCAAAACTTGCAGAAATGCTCTGAAGTCTATGGGCAACAAAGTTACTTTGACGCACAATGAATTGTGTGACAAATTTTTTATGTGAAATCTTTTTTTTCATCCATTAGAGTCTATGGGTGTAATTTTTGCTGCAAATCTCTGTGAATAATTTTGTTCATCACTATTCATAATTAATCAGTCTAATTTGTTATGGATTGATGGTTGTGGTAATAGGTATTATTGACCATTAGTGATGGGCCAATCTGAAAAAAAATCTAGAAAATTCTAGTCTATAGGACAATTTTTTTTTAATTTGTTTTTGGCATGTGACAATTTTTTTTACCCATTGAAGTCCATGCACTTCTTTTAGTGCAAATCCTGGCAAATCTGATGATGAACAAATTTGACTCATGTCAGAAAAAATATGGGAAATGGCAACATCTATGGGTCAACTATTTTTTTACCCATTGGAGTCTATGGACATCTTTTTTGTAGCAAAACCTGACAAAAAATGTGGTAGTCACTGCTGACCATTTTTAATTAATTTGTAAAAAATAGCATAATTTTATGTAATATCCTGCATACTAAAATAATTAAGCTTTTTCTATTTTACTGACATATCTACTTAATATTTAACTCTTAGGTTGTGACTAAATGCACATTGTCGAAGGCTTATTGATGCAAAAGTTGATTTGGACTTCCTATAAATTGCTTACCTGGTTGTAATTATGTGTATCCTTCCTTTAACTACTCATACCCATCTGTCGGCAACTTTCAGGAATAAAAGTAGCTTCCATCTGTTATCAATTATCAAGTCACTGATAATCGAAATCTTATGTTTTAGAATTAACAGATCCAATATGGAACCATTCAAACAGAAAATTAACTTAAGTCATAACTTTAGAATTGTGGTTACAGCACTAACTGTATTAAATGTGCAACCACTGAGCAATTAATAAACCATACCAAATCAGTTTTACCTCTTTAAGTATGATTTATAGGTACATGATAGAGTGAAGATCTCTGTTAACAACTGGATACATAAATATAATATCTAATATAGATATTAAAAAGCTCCAGCACCAACATTAGACTTTATTTCATAAAAATTAAGGAAATATGGATCCATTTTATGAATGTAAAACTTTAATTAAGCCAGTAATGAGGGAAAAAATCTGCAACAATAATAGTAACAGCCTTTATTGCCTAACTCTATGACAGACAGCCATAGCAAAGTAAAGTGAACAAAAAAGCATATTTTAGTGATGAACAATACTGCCCTCATTTGCATTGCCAAAAAATTCACAAAACTTCAGGAAAAAATGCCTGAAAATGAATTAGAGTCAATAGATGATTTTTTGCATACACATAGGGGCAAATTTATCATGGGTCGTGAGTGGCCCTGGCTTTGGGAGTGGCCCTTTACGCATAGTAGCGCTACGCAACAAGTTGGCGCTATAGAAATACATGTTAATAATAATAATAAGGGTCGAATTTCGAAGTGAAAAAACTTTGAAATTCAACTATTTAATTTTTTTAGAAGTGTTTTTTCAATCAAAAACGGACCATTTTTGATCGAATAGGTCCGTTTGCTTTTTGCACTGAATGCATTGAAGTCAGTGAGCATTTTCACTCGCCCCAAATGCATTTGGGCATTTCCACAAAAAACATTTTTCTATCTGGGAAACAAACTGCATGGCAATATGATTGTACTGATGAATATGCAAATGTTGCCGTGAGCTTGTATCATGCTAAAAAAATATATAACTCATTAATTGAATTAGTAATCAAACTTGCAGTTAAAAGGTTATTCTATCTGAAAAAAGGAGCCTTAGGGGGATATAATCACCATGTACAAATATATATATACATTTATTTGCGCAATACATAAATCTGCATCAGAGGAGGAGTTTCCTTACTATGTAGGTCACGGAATTCATACATAAGAGATAGCAATGAGTGATTTATTTGGTGGCGTACAAAATGGCTATATTAAAAGTTTCAGTAGTTTGTGCATAATAAAAGATGTTTCCAAGAAAGATTTTTCATTTCAATACACACGTGTAGAGCTGAATTGTCAGATATACAGGTAGAAACAATAGAATTCTACCTGTATCTGATGAATCAGGACTAACAGTGGCCAATGCTAAAGATACCTTCAAAGGCACCTGATCAAAATTTTCCATCCAGCCTGATCGACAAGATATCTAAATCTTCTGCTGATATCGGTTGGCTCATTTCCCACCACACAAGCACAGAATATCATACTAAAATTAGTTTCTACTATATTATCTGTGTGTCAATGGTCACCTTTACTAGGATTGAAGTCAAGGCCACGGGGAAGCTCAGTTCAGGAAGGCAGGCTAATACAGCAGAATTCAAACTAGCCAATAACATCCAATAATTTAATAAATTTGCCCATCACTACCCAGGACAATATAAATTGCTCCCTAATAGATGTATGTGTTGATTAAACATAATTATTGTTAAAGGCAATTATATCTATCAAACATAGGCAAAAGAGGAAACAAATCTGAATTTTAAAGGACAAGGAAAGTCTAAAATAGAATAAGGCTAGAAGTGCTGTATTTTGTATACTAAACATAAACATGAACTTACTGCACCACATGCCTAATCAAACCAATGATTCCTAGTATCTGTTTAAATCTGGCTCCATGATCTTTGTCCCTGCAGTTGGAAACAGTAAAGGGGATGTAAAGGCAAAAATAAAATCCAATACAAATCTGTACACAGTCACCGACTGCAAGCTGCTGGAGTTCTGCATGGCTGAGAAGTAAGATGGGGGCTACCCCTGCTGTTCATAAGTATGATTGTTTCCCTGTCCAGCAGTTAGGGACCGTCTGACAAATCCTATCCACAGAAGTAAATGAAGGGAGAATTTTACTGCATACAGTCAGGTTTCTTACAAAAATGGTACACATTTTTTAATTAAAGTATATTGGAGATAGATTTCTTCTTCATTAAAGAAAGTAAAAATGGGATTTTATTTTTTGCCTTTCCATGTCCTTTAAGAAAGGCCCATAAAATGAGTAGTTTGTGAATTCTGCCTTTTGGTGACATATTACATGGAGAAAAATAATAGTAAGAACATGTACTGTTTGAAGATTCTGCATCTGTATTGCCATAGGCACTGTTAGTGATTACTAAATACCCTCAACCTTTAAATGCCACATCACATGCTGTCCATATATTTGCTTGTGCAAACTGCCCAGCCATGAGGAAAATGCAGAATGTCAGCATTCTTTCTAATTACTGTAAATGATGCTTGATCCTAACCAACAAGCAAAATCAACTTGTTGAGGTGTATAGCCAGCTTAAGTGAGATCACCAAATGAGCAGATCTTTCCTTGATGTTCTCACTCTGACCTAGGTGTTATCATTTGGCTCAAAGTCCAATGATTGTATTATAATAAAGCTTTATGCAGAATTATGATTGCATCAACAAGCCTTATACCAATGGGGAAATTAAACATGCCCCATTTTTACCTGGCCAATTTATTGTCAGATATCATTCAAGCATACCTGTTGGTGGACCCCATACACATTCCAATAAGCTGCTGTCTTGGTTTGGAAGGATCTAGTTAGCAGCTTTTATCAGCAACTAAATTTCTTGCAAGGGTGCAGCGTACGGATATGTTCCCTGGGTACTACAGGTTTGGTAGGGTAGACCAAGTGGTCTAATTTTTTATTAATTTATTTTATCAATTAATAACTGATTGTGGTTTTATTCCTTGGGTCTTTTTTTTGTAGCCATGTGCATCTAGTGTAGGAGAACTTAGAAACTTCAGCTGAAAACAGGTTCCATATATGTCCCATATATGTCTGTGCTACAACTGGTTAGAGGAGATATTACACATGGAATGAACATCATTGTGGTGTTTGATGCAGAACATGCACACAACACTCATTTCAGGGAGAAAGAGGGTGTTACTTTGCACCAGATGTCTTCATTCTGCAGGCTCCATAGGTATATCCTTGTAAATGTAAATTAGTAGGATGCCACCTTTGGGTGCTGAGCAAGAAATTGGTTAATTTGGCATTCAAGCTTAAAAGATCACCTGTAAACCAGTAGCTTCTTCCTGGCATTACTGCTGCTAATATACTATTACTTTGCATTTATACAATGCTAATTTTGCAAACGTATACGCTACATGCCAGCCTAATCATCTAAAATGTAGGCAATGAGCTGTGCAGCTGTAAGAAATTAATAACCAACTATATCATCTATCTTTCAAATTATATGTCAGCCATTTAGCATGAATATTGCTTTCTCAATTAATTTCCAAGGTAATATGTTTTACAGTATTTTAGGTAACGCAGAATATGTTCTTCCCTGTTAGTCTATTATTTAGCTTCCTGTGGAGTTCAATGGATTAATCACAGCAAAATTAGGTCTTAAATTCATATAACAACTTCATGAGATTATTTTTGTGTATAAATTAGAGATTCGAGGACGCCTTGCATGTCGTCTGATTGCATAAATGCAGTTTCTCTCTTAATTGGCTCCTTCAGAGATATTATAAGGAGTTGTTACTTTTATGGAATCTGAGATTTGGAAAAAAAAAACCCACAAAGCTTTTTGATGTATAATGTACCTTTTCAAATCAATACAAAATACAAGAGACTTGTGTCTACTGCTAGCTTAACCTGAAATCACCACCGAGCATAATAAATCACACAGCCAAAGACATGTTTAATGCACCTGTGATTCAGTTCATTATGGGATAACAACTGCTCGGGATTCCAGTAATGGGTTGAAATGATATTCTTGGCTTTGATATGGAAATTGTCCTCTGCCGTGCTGAAGAATTGGCATCAATCAGAGGGCGAGGGTAGTGATAATCACAACGCACAATGTGTGGCAGCGGCAGTGACAAGCTAGTGGTCATCATGAGAGCCCTTTTAATTAAATAGAAATATGGAACTCCATTCAGCTTAGGGTGCTAGCAGTCTAATCATGTTTCAGCTGACATTTAGAATACTTGATAGAAGGTAAAATATGCACAGAATGAATATCTTATCAACAAAATTATTAATCAGCTCCGGGAAGAGGGCACAGGTGGCAAACAGGTCTGGTTTAGTGTCAGTTATCAGGATATTCCTGTACTTAGGGTTTAGATATAAAATGTTAAGGTGAAATACTGTACTTCTGGGGGGTTTTTTTTGCTTCGAATAAATCACAATTTAACAAAACACATGTTATCTTATTTATTTAAAAAAATGTGAATATAAAAAATTCTAATTAATAAAATCATGGAAAAGAACCTGATTACTGCTGCTGCTGCTTTTTCCAGTCTGGATAAATGTCACTGCACTGACGAACACATTCTAACAAGGTTAATATCTCTGCAGAGTGACTGTAGGATTTATCCAAAAGCCCCTAAACAATTACTGGTACTCTGAGTTAAGTGTGCCACAAAATAGAAATGTATTTTTGCTTTACACTAGAACCTACAAGAGCTCATTACTATAGACCAAAGTGCATATTTTTTGTATCCAAACTGTATCCAAAATATGTCACCAAATACTGGTAGTGCAAAATGTTGTGCGAATAAGCAAACTGCACATAAATGGACCTCAGAAAGGGGAACATATATAGGGAGCACTGACAGGTCCCTACACAAGTTATGTACACCTAACTAGAGTGTGCCTCATCTTGAGCAATTCACTTAATGCACTTTAGTAGGCTCAACCACCAGACTGTTGCATGTAGCTGATACAGCTAAGACACTAGAGCATTGTAAAGTCAACAAATGCATTTAATGGGCATCCCATATTAGCTCTTAGCAATTAGGACAACATATTGGTAGTTAACCTTGCTGCCTTGCAGAACTGGGGTCAGCAGGGACATCAACTGCGAGTAGTTGATAGGTTCTCCCTATGTGAGTTTCCTCAAACAATCAAAAACATATGGACAGATTAATTTGCTATGGACAATAATGTACCAGTACTTGTGTATGTCACTGTTATAGGGACCTTAGATTTTAATTTCCACTGAGCAATGATGTGTCATTTCTTTAAACTACTGCTGAATGTGTAGATTCTATATAAATAAAGAATAACATAAAGATAGAATATAGAGTAAGTATAGTTTCAGTATGAGAAACATTGGTTTCATCTCTGATCTCCTTGATTGCAACCAAGAGGAAGGAGGATAGAAATGTCAACAAAGTCTTAAATTATTTGTACACTTCTCCTTGATTGCAACCTAAAGGAAGGAAGATATACACGCCAACAAAGTATTACATTGTTTGTACACTTCTTGATCACAACCTAGAGGAAGGAGGATAGAGTCATCAACAAAGTCTTAAATTGTTTGTAAACTTTTCCTTGATTGCAACCTAGAGGAAGGAAGATAGAGATGTCAATAAAGTCTTAAAATGTTTGTATACTTCTCCTTAACTGCAACCTAGAGGAAGGAAGATAGAGATGTTAACAAAGTCTTAAATTATTTGTACACTTCTTAACTGCAACCAAGAGGAAGGAGGACAGAGACATTAACAAAGTCTTAAATTGTTTGTACACTTCTCCTTGATTGCAATCTAGAGGAAGGGAGATAGAGATGTCAACAAAGTCATAAATTGTTTGTAATAAATAGGAATGATGACCAAGATTCATTAGTACATAAAATATGAAAGCAGTATAATTCAATAGAATATACTTTTACAGATTTAGTTGACCTTAAAAATAGTATTTGATGTAAATTTTTGATGAAGTTAATCCAAGTAAGCACCTCAGCGGGGCATATAATATAATTATTTCCCTAAATTGCACACAGAGAAGTATGTGAGGTCTACATCATATGCTGGAACTATATAAATAAAGAATTATCATTATCATGCAAAGAGGTCCCTTTTTACTTGTAGACATTTCAATATTCTTCTAAATCCTCATCAAAGGGGAACTGTAACTTCATTTCTGTTTGTCACATTATGGGAAGCAAAGGTGTGCTTCTTTCGATAAGAGAACAGCGATAATTCCCTACTATGAAGTTTACAAGAAGGTGCTTGTCATTCGGTATCTCCAGGCAACATTTATCTAAAAGATAGATTTTATGTATTTGCCTGCTGTGCAAGCAGAAGATAAATTGCTGAACGGAGACTGAACCTCATTTAAATTAAGTTTGGCCTACTTATCTATCATTTCAGATTATGGCTCATATAAAAATGACAAATGAGAAAAAATGTGGCAACAGGTATGGGAACACATGCAGCAGGCACTATGTTGGAACTAAACTCGACTGGTCTGTGAAACTCCATTGTTGAGGCTTTAGATACACTGGGGCAGATTTACTAAATTCACATTAATTCACATGAAGGATTCGAATATTCGATCGAATTTTCAAAAATATTTGAATTTTGAATATGGAAATTAGGCAAATTGGACCAAATTCAACCATCGAATATTTGAATTCGAATGATTTGAATATTCAAATTTAATTTTATTCAAATATTCAAAAATTCGATGGTCGAATACTTCCCCTTTAAATTTAAATTCGATCACCTACTTTGCCAGATTAAACCTACCGAAATGGGGATCATTCCCTAAGATCGAATAAGAAAAATTTGATCGCTCGTTTAAAAATCGTTCCAAAATTCAATTCAAATTGGAATTCGATCGAATTTCCCTATTCGATCGATCGAATTGCGCTAAAAAATTAGAATTCAATTTTTTTTAATTCCCCACTATTCCCTGGTCGAATTTCAAATTTTTTTGGCATTCGAAATTCAACCCTTAGTAAATCTTCCCCACTATGTCAGTGAATACAGTCTGTTGAGTCATTTGCCACTTTGTGTAAATTTCTGCACCAATGGCATCACACAAAGATATGAGGAGGGTTGAGGGTAGGGCATTAACTCTGGAGTGCTGAGAAATCAAAGTGCATTGTGGTTACCTTCCCATTGTTCTTTTGTTAGGCTGAAGTACAGCAGTAAAGAGTGACTGAAGTTTATCAAAGCACAAGTCACATGACTGGGGGCAGCTAGGAAGGCCTGAATTGCCTTGACAGATGGTAACTCTGCATGTGCTTTAAGAAATGTAGAGCACTGTATGTTCAAGCAAATAAATACATAAATACACATCTATCAATTACCTAAAATAATCATAATTAGTGATGGGCTCATTTATTCATCAGACATGGATTCGCAGTGAATTTCCGCATTTCATCAGCTGCAATTTTTTTGCGAAACTACTTCAAAAATTTGTCGCCGAAAAAAATCGCTTAGACAAATAAGTCATGTGTGGAAAAACCGATGAGCGTTAAAATTATTTTGACACCCATTGACTTTAATGCAATTGGAAAAAAAGGTTGGACATTTGTTGCACATCAAAATAATTTTGACGACCATTGACTTCAATGGGTTTACGTTACCTAAAATGGGTTTAAGTTAAATAAAATATTAAAACACTATATGGCTCATTTACAACAGCATTAGTGCAAATGTTCGCTATCATTAGTGCATAAAACCCCATTCATTAAAGGTACAGTACTTGCACTCCATGCTCTTCTGTAAAGCTATGCTCACAACTGATGCTTCATGTTCTAAATCAACTACTGCTGTGACTATTGATGCAAAGGAACCCTGGCACTACCACTACCTCCAAACCAGGAGGTAGCTCCAGGGTTCCCTTAGCACCCTGCGTCCATGGACATTGTGCACTTGCATCTAAAATATAGGTGGAACGGGTCACATTGCAAAACTCAAATGATGCCAACCAGATTTTATTTCAAATAGGACAAAACTGTGCCAAATATTTTCAAAGTGCATGTGTAATTGTGCTAATGTTGATGCAATGGATGCAGTTCCCCATTGTAACCTAAACAAAAAAACCCACTGCATTTGTTTTATCCATGTCTTATCATCTTCCCATGCATCCCATGTGCTGATGAAAGCTGGGCACAAGTGTATAGCGATAAACTCAAAAGTAATTTATTACTTTTATTATTTTATTACTGGCACAGGGGATATTTGGGTCAAAGATTAAGCATGCCGGCATGGGGCTCCAGAAATAGGAACCCCAGGCAGGAGCAATTTTTATGAAAGAGCAACATTGGCAGTGCCAAATAATTCAGCACCCTCCCAGTGTTTTTTCATTATAATGCAGTACTTCGCTTTTATCACTAAGAAAAATGATTACGGTGTTTAAAGATTCTTAGTGGTTCTTGCCATTACAGTGCATTAGAAAAACGACCAACCTGTCTAATAAATAGGACCTTCTCATACCATAGCTCATGCCTGATGGAATTACCAATGCAAATACTTTTAAAACCAGATCATTAATGGAATGAAAAAAAGTGACATTTTTCTAATATAACAATATACTTTCTTGTAAAACCTCCAAGATATGCCAACTAATTACATATCACAACACTGCTCTATGTCTGGAGCTCTAATTCCTTTTCCATTTAAATAGAAATGCATAACTCTACTTGATAACTTATTATTGTAATACTAAAAGAAGTTTAATAATCATCATTTAAGTAGCCGGTTTTATAATGTTGTATATTCATGTAGATGTTAAGGCCTATAAACACGATTACTACCAACACCAGATTGCCGTTAAATCACCTTAATAGAATCTCTTGCAGAAATACCTATTACTGAGCTTTATATGGAGAAGTGTTTGCTCAAGGGTAATGAGATTCTGATTGGACTGTGTGTCACATATTCATTCTGCAGAATAGTATAATTTTTTTTGTATGGTGCATGGTAGTTCTAATGTGCTATCAGTCAGTTGGGGGGGACTGTTTTAGAAAGATTTTGAAGAGCTACTATACTTTAGTAGTATGCAGTGTTAGACTTGGATGCCAGGGGCCCACCATAAAACCACTCTGCAAACTATTTTTCCTCTTCCCCTCATCACCCAACCACTATTCTTCAAGTCTCTTTTCTTTCTATACGATAATCTATAATATCTATTTAGCCTCTTCCCATACAGAAGTAGGTAATGACCATGAAACAGGCCAAATGGTTAGAAGCAGGAGGGCCCACTGACACTTGGGCTCTCCTGGAGTTTTCATGGATTCCCAGTTATCCAATCTGACACTGGAAGTATAGCAATTTTAAATATTAGTGTTTACACCGTTACACTTTTACTAATGATTTTTATACTGAGAATGTATTTAAAATGCAATCTGTGCAAAGGTGAACATCTTATTTTAAGCATGTGAGCCCATCTTCATTTTCTCCATGGAACATGACTGAAAGTGGAAATACTGTACATCTAAAAAGGCAGATAATAGGGTTCATTTACGAAGGAGCCCACACGTGTGGGTGCTATAAAATGTAAAGCAGAATGCATTTTGATACAATTTATTACTTCATTAATACACTTGTCTGATGAATGGTGCCATTTGAAGATGGTGAACCCTGGAGCTACCACCATTTTTGACCAATAGAAGCTCCAGTGTTCACATGGTGGGTTGCATATATAGGTGCATGAGACTTGCAACTAGGTGGTTGAATGAAACAAAATGCTTTGTAGGAGTTACAACCGCTACTTAGAAAATGGTAGACTGTCAAGACTTGTGGGGTTAGGTCACATGAGCCAATTAACAGACAGAGTTGTGTCTTTTGCTTCCACAATTCTTCCTGTTACAGTTTCTGGTCAGGTAATCCCTGAGGCAGCACACAGACCATCACCAAATGGGGGTTGAATGGAAGAGATGTAAAAGGGCAATATTTACTTAAATATCTATTCCAGTTTGGTAAGATTCTTTAATATGTCACTTAATTTGATATAAACTATGTTCACTTTGGGGGTATAGTTTTCCTTTAAAGAACATTTGTATTTAGATGGGGTCAATGGCCCCCATTTGAAAGCTGGAAAGAGTCATAAGAAAATGACTAAAAAATAAACAATGAGGACCAAATAAAAATTGGCTAGAATAAGTCATTAGTGATGGGCAAATTTATTCCCGCGATTCGCAGTCGGCGAATAAATTCACGAAACATCAGCGAAAATTCACCTGCCGAAAATTTTCTGGCGTAAAAAAAAAAACAAACAAGTCGTGTGACGAAATGACACGATGTGCGTCAAAACAATGCGTTGCGCGACAAAAACAACACATCTGAATTGATGCGACACTTGTAAATAACATGCCGCGACTTGTTTTGCTAATTTTTCGCCAACTCACGAATTTTCAGCATTTTTCGGCGAAGCCAAATGGGATAGATTCGCCCATCACTATAAGTCATGTGCGTCAAAAACAACGCGTTGCGCGTCAAAAACAACGCGTTGCGCGTCAAAAACAACACGTTGTGCATCAAAAACAACGCATCTGAATTGATGCAACACGTGATAATAACATGCCGCGAATTGTTTTGCCAATTTTTCGCCAACTCGCGAATTTTCGGCATTTTTCGGCGAAGCCAAATGGGATAGATTCGCCCATCACTATAAGTCATTCTATAACATATTAAAATTTAACTTAAAGGTGAATTACCCCTTCAAGGGTTGTCAGTAATCTAATCATGATGGGTCTATTTAAGACAGTCCCTTCCCAAATCACATCAAAATCAGTTTGGTGAACTTGCCACCACTTGTTCTTGTTCCTGCTCCTGCCTATATTCTTGCCTTGTCTGTACCCTTGTTCTTGTTGATTTCCTGGTTCTGACTTCTACCTGCTCCATGGACTTATGCTTGATTGCTGCCTGTCTTGACCACTTCCTACTTCATGGACCTGCTCATGTTTGCCATCTTGCCTTATCCTTGACCACTTAAGCTCTTTATATTATTTTGCCTTATATTTTCATCTTCTGCTGTTGGCATTTTCATGATTGAATCGTATCGTAAGACATCTGCTTTTCATGAAGTCAACTAAACATATCACCTGGATGACATATAGGGGGAAATTCACTAAGCTGCGAAAATTCGCTAGTGTTGTC
>CM044434.1:155485802-155505936 GCA_024363595.1 Xenopus borealis
ACGTAAAAGCCTTAGCTGATTACTGAAAATAAGTTTAGAACACAGAGATCAAAAACCTTGTCTGTTTTTTAGTCCCAAGTGTTGGACTTGAAAACCATGTTTCTGCTGGAGGATCTGACCTCTAGGGCCTGCCAACTACAAGCATCCTCTGCTAAGAAACTGTCAGGGTAGGCCTAGTAGGCACCCTAGGGAAGTAGTAGGGACCAATGAGGAAGCTTGGGGGTTAAGGGTCCAATAACGCAGTACAGGCAAGGAACAGGCAGGAATCAAGGCCAAAGTCCAGGCAAAGGTTTATATTTAGCAGGCAAAAATAATACAAAGTCCAAGCAAAGGTCAAAATAACAATCTGCAGGATCAAAATACACCCAGAAACAAATAGCAAGAGATTTCTATAATTGTGCCATAATGGCGTCCAGAGCCCTTTAAATAATTGAATTTGTCGCCCAAAATGGGGCGCCGTGGCGGCAATGGGCACCGCCATTGTGGATGCGACGCCGGAAGAAGAGGACGCGCCGCCCGGAGCTGCAGGTAAGCCTCTGGGCGGCGCAATCCTGACAGAAACCTGCCAGTTCAGTTCTAAGAACTGGTGTGGAACAACAGAGGAAGGCTCACATAGGGCAAGATTTTCTTATATAGCAAATAAAATCAAAATAAAACCATGGAGCACATTTTGGCTTTTACACTTACATGACAAATACAACAGTTATTCAACATTTCAAGGCCTTCACTCCCAATGCCCATTGTCTTTCTTTTAACACTTGCACTTTATTTTATTCCTGAATGACTTCCAATAAAATATCTAGGCTTTCATCATCATCATCATCATCATCATCATGCTTAATGACATGATATATGGTTTAGAAGATAAGGCAGCGAACCTGGGTTGAACTTATTCTATTACCATATACAAAGTATAATAAACCCCTCACAGTGCCATTAATTTAAATGATTTCCGGTTTCTCGTATTTAGACTGTGCCAAATAAACCGACCCATTAGTCCTCCCTTACGGTAGTTAAAAAAAGGAGAGGGGGACAACATGTTTATAACATGATCTGCATTTTCCATTGTGGAGGAATAAAATATCACTGAGGATTCCCATCTGAAAACTGGAGCTGGTGATGTTTAAACCATAGCAGAATATTTAATGACCTTGGTGGAGGACACGAACACAAGTGGAGAGGGCACTTTCTACTGTAGATAATGGAATTCATGTTAATAAAACAAGAGAAACCTTAATAACATAGAGAGGAACTCTTGAAAAGTAACATGGGTATTATTTAATATTTCCATGGCGATTCACGGATACTTAAAGACTTTTCTATTTCAAAAAATCATCTTTTTTAATATGGGAAATACTCACATCACAGGTGACTTCATTGGAAATATATCCCACAAAATTACATTTCTTTTGCTGTTCTTGCATGTACCCCAGGGCTACAAGAGGGACTGAATTTAATTTACAGTTTTTATAGAAATACTGATCTCCAAGCTACAACACAGGGAGGATTATTTAGTGCCGAAAGAGAAGGCAATGTATTAAAGACAAAGACCTGAAAAAAAGAATCTTCTGGGGTAAAATAAGTCATTAAATAAACAATAATAACAATAATATATATGTGTGTGCCAGTTATTGCTAAATGGAACAAAACTATGCCATTATGTAAATTAACTGCTTTACAACTGATGTGCCAGTGTAATATTATACAGGTATGGGACCTATTATCCAGAATGCTTGGGACCTGGGGTTTGCAGGATAATGGATCTTTCCATAATTTGGATCTTCATACCTCAAATCTAGAAAAGCATGTAAACATGAAATAAAGCCAATAGGCTGCTTTTGCTTCCAATAAGGATTAATTATATCTTAGTTGGGATCAAGTACAAGCTACTGTTTTATTATTACACAGAAAAAGGAAATCCTTTTTAAAAATTTGGATTATTTCATTATAATGGTGTCTATGGGAGATGGCCATTTCATAATTTGGAGCTTTCTGGATAACGCATTTCTGGATAAGGGATCCAATACCTGTACTCCCATTGTGGGTAATATTATTTAATATTAAACAAATATTATATATGTGGCAAGACAAATATAATCATCTGAATGAAAAAAAAATACAGGTATGGCACCTGTTATCCAGAATGCTCGGGACTAGTGATGGGCGAATTTATTCGGCAGGCAGGCGCGAATTCGCAGCAAATTACCCCGATTCGTAAAAAAGAAAACGAGACGCATGTAAAAAAAAAAATGCGACGCACCCAGAAAATGATGCGACGCTCATCAAAATCGTGCCGCGACTCGTTTCTCGCATTTTTCGCCAATTCGCGAATTTCACTGGGAATTCGCAAATTTTACTGCGAATCGAAACAGGATAGATTCGCTCATCACTACTCGGGACCTGTGTTTGTAATACAAATTCTAATACCAAAAGATATTTTCATTCTGATATAGAGTTAAAATATATTAATCGACTATGAAGAAAGTTTTATGAGGTATGAGACTTGTTATCCAAAATTCTCAGGACCTACGGTTTTCGGGATAACAGATCTTTCCGTATTTCGGTGTATTTGGATCTTTATGCTTTAATCTACTAAAAAATCTTGTAAACATTAAATGAATCCAAAAGGCTGGTTTGCTTCCAGTAAGGATTAATTATATCTTAGTTGGGATCAAGTACAAGCTACTGTTTTATTATTAAAGAGAAATAACGGGTTTCCAGATAATGGATCCCATACCTGTACATATATTAAAACATGCCAATGTTTTTCTCTTTATTTTAAAGGAGACTAGAAAATGTTGTGTATTATGTTTTGGGGGTTCTCTACCAGCCCAATAAAACTAGAGCCCTTTAGCAAAAGCCTGGCAGAGAGAACCACATCGTGGACAGGGAAAGATACTAGGTAGGTTCTGGAGGGCCTAGAGAGCTGAGAGCTCCACCAAAAGCACAGGCACAGGGAAGCCAGATACTGTGTTTGGAGGGACAGAGAGCATGAAAGAAATCCAGATTGAAGAAACAAGCATCAGCAGGAGATTTCCATCTGAATACCCAAAGGGGCTGATAGTCGCAATGTATGTTTGAATGTGCTGGACTCACTTGAAGAGAAACTTCAAAGCATCCAAAGAGGATTTGGCTTTCCCAGGAGCCCCCAGTCATGTAACTTCTGCAACATTAGGTTGGTGAAGTCAGTTCAGTATATAGAATACATAATTTCTACCCACACTGCTTTTACAGTTTAGTTTTAATCAAATAGTTTTTCCATGGAAACCTCAAAGTTTATTTCAGTTCCGAATATTGTCATTCATATTCTGAAGCATTTTTACAATTTTCATTGTTTGCCTTTTAGCTTGGGCAAAAGCAAAATCATTTGCGCTTGTTCAGTTCTCATTATGGCTATGAGAAACATGGATCTGACCTAGGGTCAAATGCCTAGGATCATCATGCCTTAAGTATATTAGAAAATCATGTAATCATTAAATAAACTCAATAGATTGGTTCTATTTCATATAATGATTAACTATATCTTGGTTTGATTCAAGCACAAGGCACTGTTTGGTTATTATAGTGAAAAAGGGAAACATTTTTAAAAATTTGGATTATTTGGATTAAATGGCCTTTCTGTAAATCAGAGCTGGATAACGGGTTTCCGGATAACGCATCCCATAACTTAAATAATTTTACTGATGCTTGAGCTTGATTGTCATGGAGGTCTGTTTACCAACCGTGTCCTTTTTTAGAGGTGTTTGAAACCTCAACTAAACTCATTTTCTCTAAAACCCCAAATGTCATGAAATTTATTAAAAAATCAGAATCGAAAAAGCACAAAAGTCAAAGAAAACTCCTGAAAATTGTGACTTTTTCGAGTTGATGCACAATAAGTACGCCTTTTTTGTTTAAACAACGGAAAACCTCTAAAACCTAAAAATACTGGGGTTCATTTATAAAGACTGGGAAATTTGTACATGTGCAATAACCCATGGAAATCAATCAAATGATTGCTTTCAGTGTTCAACCTGCAGCTGGCTGAAGAAAGCTAATCACTGATTGGTTGCTATGAGATACTGACCAGGGGCAAATTTGCCCACTGTTTATAAATGAGCCCCACTGTGTGTGTTTTGTTACATTTTTCCTAGTGGGGCCATTCCTGGATCCCACTAGGTGGAGGCACTGTGCAGAGTGGCTGTGGTTTGTCACATGCCATCAAATAAGCGCCACACGTGGAGTGAAACACCAAGAGAAGAGGTGTAGAAAGTGTTACATACTGTATAAATACCGAGGTCACACCTTCTTGGGCAAGTACACAGGAAACAAATAGATCTAAAGTGAAGAGCAGGGTGCTGAAGAGCAGCAGATAGTGGGGTATAACTGACCATAGGATATAGATACTGTCTAGACAGAAAATGCATTCTACTCTGCTTTTTGCAAAATAAGCACCAGCCCCCTCCTGTTAGATACTTAATTTATTTTACTACATTCTCCTTCTTAAAGAGTTACTTGACAGAACCATAAAATTAGAGAGGAATTAAAAAGTGTAGCAAAGTGAAAGTGGTTCCAATTTAAACTAAAGCATAACCATTAGGGTCGAAATGTTGCATATGATATTTTTTTGGGTTCTGTACCAGCCCAAGGTAACCACAGATCTTAATGGACAACAGGGATTGTTTGTCCATATATTGCAATATATTTAAGCTGGACAACAATCCCTGTTGTTTAAAGGGTAAGGCATTTTTTAGTAGCTGTATGCACAGAATGTCTCAATGTCTTAAATATATTGATAATGGGTTGAGTGCAGAGGATCTTGTATTTGTCTATATGTATTTTGTGTTCATTGCACCCCCGCCTAATGGTTTTTCTAAAATCAGTGGTGAGCACAACTTTTCCTTGTTTGTTATAGTTATACTGGAGCAGTGACCAGCTCCTTGTTGTAGCCCCCACCCTTCCCAGCTATAGTCAAGTGATCCCACTGGTGTCTAATAAAAGGGCAACCAAGATCGGGAGTTTTACTTTGAAAGCAGCAAGTAAGTTGCAGGTAAAACATAGCCCCTTTGTAAAATGTATAATGAAGCAATAGAATTCTTAATGAATCAGATGAAAATTGAGAGTAGGACTGGCCAGATATGGGATGACTTTGACGTAGTTGGCCAGCTTAAACATATTGCAATATATGGACAAACAATCCTTGTTGTTTAAAGGGTAAGGCATTTTTTAGTAGCTGTATGCACAGAATGTCTCAATGTCTTAAATATATTGATAATGGGTTGAGTGCAGAGGACCTCTTGTATTTGTCTATATATATATATATATATATTCCTCATTATTTTAGCTACGAGACCTATTGAAAACCCAGTGGGAATATAATTAATGCAGTAAAGATTGTAAATATTTTAGCCTCCACCCATAAGCATAATCATCTCCTGTATCTGCTATGGTATGATGAGATTTAAAGACAATCAAACACAAACAGTATATTAGATCAGTAGGCCTAAGCACTAGTAACAAACAGTCAAAATAGGGGGGAGGTAGAGAACAAATAGAAGAACAAATGTTGCTGTTTATTTTGACCTCCACCTTGAAATAATAGACTCCAAATGGAATTGTGTGCCTACGGGGTTTAGGAACTTTATCTATGGTTGCTCATTGAAACTATGCCTGAAGCCCACTGAATGTCTTCAGAAATTAACATAAAAAGAACAATAATAGCTGCAGATGTACATCACTTTTATGAAGATATTCTGGAAACGTTCTGAAGTTGAAAGTTGAGAGTTGAAGCCGATATAAAAGCTTGACTTGATGAATTGAGTCTGATTTGTCTGCGTTTGTCTAAAGTTAATACAAGGGAAATAGTTAATATCTAAGGTCAGTGGAAGAGAACACATTAATTTTACTGCACTTACAGACTTTCCACCATTCCGAATCACAGTAATTATGCTGCTTTGAATTTACTTGTTAGATTTCCTTTTTGCAAGCCGGAGAGCTTTCTGTCTGATAGCTTTGCTTATCAGAATTAAATGCAAAAAAGACATTGCAGGCTATGCCAGCTATTATCATGCAAGTGCTAGACAGAAGTGGGTATTCTGGAATTCAAAAGATGAAAAATAAATAGTGCAGGTGGCTTGTTAGAAGAAATAAGGAGGCAAACGAAAAACATATACAAATAAATTAAACCCAGCATGTTTGTGTATGTAAAAATGCATAAAATAAAAGATGTTGTCTGCAAGGGAATGGTATAAAAATCTAACAAGCAGAGTGTTCTGATATATTATTATTATTAACATGTATTTCTATAGCGCCAACTTGTTGCGTAGCGCTGATATATATAAAACCAATATATCTGAGAAGCAGAGTTATATTGTCTATCTGCACAAGACAAGCAATAAACACAATGTAAAGCAGGTACATAGACAATTGTATTAATTGAAACAAATGAATCCCCAATGTAGGCACACTAAGGATATCATCTTTTATTTCCTCCATTCCTCATCCCCTGGTTTTAAAGGAAAACCTCTGCCTATTTCAGACCTACTTTAGCGTTAATCGTGTATTAGTCATGAAATGCTTTCATCCCATTTGGGTTCCCCTCCACACAGTTCAATGGGAGACACATCTGAAATGAATGCTGTAGCTGAGGATTTAAACTGAAAATGATGAAAGTCCTGAGAGATCTTGCTCAAAGAGAGAACTCAGCATGTAGGGCTTAAATTACATTGGCTTGCCATGCTGCATATCTACTTCTATTGCGATTTAGGATCTTGTTTAATAAATTAGGCAATGTACAAAAAGATACAGTGATTATAGATAACGGAGCAGGACATAAAAACAGAGTAAGACATATTTCAGTGAGAATATATATATATGTAAACAAAGAAAGAGAAGAGGATATAGAAATACATAGATATGGACAGAAATGAAGTAAAAATATATACTATATTGATATTCCTACCACTAGTGCCAGATTGGGATGCCATCGATCCACTTGAAAACCGTAGACCACAGGGACACTCAATCATTCCCCATCTTTTCACTTATGTTCTTTATTTTTCTGTTGTCTTCACTTCACATACTGTTAGCTAGCCCCCCTTCCACTTCTCCGCTTTGTTCTCATAAAGATATAACCATGCTATAAGGATTCATGCCCAAATGGTTGGGTGAGCAGAAGGGCCCACCAGGACCTTTCCTGTTATCCCTGTAGACCAATCCAACACTGGCAGCTATACAAGTATGAGATTCCAGATATCAGGAAGCTCAAAAATTACAAGAACTCCATTTCCAATAGAGCCCATGTTAAGGAAATAATTAGATTTAAAAAAAAAATTATTTCCTTTTTCTCTGTAGCAATAAAATCATATTTTGAACTTGATCCCAACTAGGCTGCATGAATCAATGTTGGTGGCAAAAATCCTACTGGGTTTAAATGTTTGTAAGTAGACTTATGGGCTAATTTATAATTAAAAAAAATAATTTTTTAGGTTTTATTCTACTTCAAATGAACTCACAATTTAAAAAACTGGAATGTATACTTTATTTATTATTTATGAATGTTTCATTTGCGATGGTTGAACTTGAACATCTCAAAGTCTTCAAGTTTATATATGACCTCACCATTTTTTTGCTTAATAAATAAAAGACATTCGAGATTTGAAAATATAATTCGAATTTGTGAGTTTTAGTGCAAAAAATTTAGAATTGTGGCAAAAGTTCAAATTCAAACCTTGATAAATAACCCCATTATTTACAAAATTACAGAAAGACCTCTTATCGAAAAAACCAAAGTTCTGAAGTGTTCTGGATAACAAATCCGATTCCTCTACATGTGTCACGAACAGCACCCTAAATCCAGAACCCAAGCTAGGCTCCCTGATCTCGGTTCTCAATTCTGCCTATAACTGCCGCCTTCCACCTCGGGAGGGAAGAGCCCTCAGCTAATTGGATGCCGCCAGGTCTTAATAGAGAGAAGAGCAAAGCTAACTGGTTCTTGACAAGCAAAGGCACAAGATCCTCTCACCGAGAATACTGTATTGAAGAATACCACCAGACGCCACAGAGTAGAACAGGCGGGCCGGGCCAGCACAAGCAGAGCAGAAACGTCAGACAGGCCAGGGTCAGGATTGGAGAGTATAGAATAGTCAGTGGACAGACAGAGGTCAGGATTGGAGAGTTTGGAGTTAACAAGCAAAGCAAGGGCCAATAACAGAAGATCAAGCAGGGAATAACAAGGATTAAACACCCAGGAACTTTCTAAATAGAACCTAACAACGGGCAGGGATCTGTACACTGTGCATCCTATTTGAATTTTGCACCATTGCGCGTGACGTCACCACACCAGTGCACAAACCCGGAAGACGCATGTGGAGGGCGTCCCTGCCAAAGACATGGCAGGTGCCCCCACATGCCACTAGACCACCAGGGTAAGCGTTCCTTACAACATGGTTTACTAAGACTAAATATTTTTAGGTCTGCCAGTGAAAGCTTATTTGATCTGAATTACACTGCCTATGGCACCTACATGCAAATACCATGAGAGACCACTAACTTACCATCCATGATATGGTCTTTTATTTTTTTGTTTAAAATAAGGAAAGCAAATCCATACATGCCCTAAAATATTAAATTCTTTGCATTTCAATTCCATCTCAGGAAAATATTGTCAGAATTAATTTTCAGTATAAAATTCTATGCAAACTAGAAAGCTGGATCTAATTCTTGAAAGAAGCATGTATTAACATGTATTTCTATAGCACCAACATATTTCGTAGTGCTGTGCTTAAATACCCTAAGGTGTGAAAGAGTAACATAACAGCACCTCTTACAAATATGGTCCGTCTCCCACATTCACGGCTTTGCGGGCAGAAAAACGTATGAAATAACAATAGGTTAATAAAATATGTAGTGCTAGATTTTTTTTTATAGTTTCTCAACTGCAATAGCCCTGATGTCTTTTCACTTTTCATAGCACTTTTCCAAGAAGATGAACAAACTATTTTTCTTTTCCTTTGTTTTTCTGTTTGCAAAAATATATCTCCATTCTGTTATTTTGTTACAAGAAAAATATAATTTATTTAACAAAGCCTTACCTTATAGCAAGTTACAAGTGTGTGATTTGAAACAAGAAGCCTCATCTCTACTGAAAACCCTTATTTTGAAAATCTTTGATTTAATCTCACTGAACATGCCCCCTTTTTATTCTATTGTACTGGGGATTTTGCTTGGGAAAATAGCTACAAAAAATGCATAATAGATTATAATTCTAAGTTGGATCTGGAGATTGATGGATGAATCTTTTGAAAACTACGAAAAGGTACCTTTGAATAGAACTCACAGCTACAAGTGCATTTGCATTAATGATGCAGGTTTTGGAAAAAGCAATCAATGGAAGCACAAAAGAAATGCATGAGATAAAGCATACCACAGTATCACAACTTGAACACTTATAAATAATTAATACAGTATATGAAATGGTTAGAAATGAAAAAGTAATCATTATTCACTGTGCTCTACATGCTTTAAATTAGTTGCATTTTTAGCTGATTTTGGCTGTGAAAAGCTACAGGAATCAAGCATAACTGTGCCACTTCTTATTCACTTAGTTATTCTGTGCAATGCAGATAAAAACTTGTCAGGTTTCTGAGAATTAGGTTGGTTTAAAGACCCAATTTGCATTCCGAGGAATACACAGGATGATATATGAAGAAAAAATATATACAATATATATATGGGGTAGGTTCATTATGATTCAAGGGGTAGGTTTGGGTAAAATAATAAAAAAAGTGCAAGTAAGTTCCCTATCTTACCAGAGCTACAGCTTTACATTTTCATGGAAACTACCCTAATTATTCACAGCCTGGTGCACATAACCATTGTTAATTTTTTGGTGTATTTTATGTTTTCCCAGATTTTTGGCAAATGTAAAAGTAGGGCTCTACTTACATTTTTGTCCTGTTGTCAAATCATTTTTGATTTTCATTTCATTTTAAAGTTTGCTACCAAAACATAACTAGCATTTTTGTAAATATAAGTTAATTTAGAAGAAACCCTAACTGATTCACCCAGTATTTTTCAAAATGTAATATTCAAGTTTTTTTTCTTATTTGAAAAAACTCTAACATCTTGAATGTGGGCTTGTTTATAAAAACCTAAAACTGGAAAACATTGAAGTGTCAGTCTACCCTTCAGTTTCAATCAGTCAAATTTCTAAATTATTTCAAGAATTTTTCTGAATTCAAAATGTTTTATTTAATTTTAATAAATAAGCCCATGGAGGCTTATTTGTTAAAGGTCGGATTTTAGAGATTTTGGAAACCACGACTAAACTCACAAACTATAAAATCACTGAATTTATTAAATGATTCAAATACAAAAAGTGATGACTGATGAGCTAAAAATATCAATACTTCAAAAACCTTTAGAATTTTAGGTTTTCAGACAATTCCTAGTGAACATAGAAAACACTGAAAATCTCTAAAATTCTGAATGGATTAAAAATGGCCCAATAAGATCAGCACAGCAACCATTGACTTCTATAGGACTTTGACAACTTTTACTTGGCAAACTTTTATATTTCAGGTTTTTGTATTTTTTTTCACTTAACCAAATATTAAATTTTTATAGTTTTTAAACAATATATGAAATTTTTTTGAGATTAGTGGGACAAAATAGAAATGTGATTGTTAGTAAAGTGGCCCCATGGAGTGTGGATGGATAGATAGGACATTTTTGGTAACAGAGAGGACAAAAAGGCAAAAAAGCAATCATCTTGTTTAAATAGTTGTATGGTAAATTTCATCAATATTTTTTATACATAAAGTACAAGAAAATTGCCCCATGAATCTGTATGATTTGAGCATCTGTAAAGCAACATAAGTATCAGAACCCACTGCTTGTTCTATTCTGTAAGTGGAAGGTCCTAGTGACCTCATGTTACTCCACTGGCGTTATAAGGGAATTATGACTTAGTTAAAACACAATGACATCATATGACATCACTGACCCCATCTAAAAAATAACTGCTCTGTAAGGATACACATTTATTGCTTATTGCAATAAAAAAAACCAGATTTTCTCAGTTAAGTAAATAAATAAATAAACTTGGTACATTTTTATAGAGGTTTGTTCAAAACATTTATTTTATTCCTGATCCTACTGTAGCTACCTGTAATTGTGAATATTTAAGAAATTACAAATCCATTTTTATTTTAAAATAATACCATCCTTGGGCTCCAAAGGTTTATGATGCTACTGGTGCTCCAAGGACACATCTGCATTTGCAAACCACTCCTGAAAATCCATTACCAGCAAGAGGTATGACCTCCAAAGTGTGTGGATGTGTGCACTTTGAGAACTTGGATTATGGCTAGTTAAAAAGCATGGCGATTGGCCTAAGGATAAAGATAAAATTAACTGGAAAACAATTGCTATCATATCAGAGCAACCGTTCTTTTTGGGTTCTCAAATACAGGATCCCTTGAAGCTTAAATAAAAAGCTAAATGCTGATTGAACTGCCTCTTCAAATTGGTAAATTATTAAACCAAATATTTTTAGTCAGAGAAAGAGTATAGGGAATGTAATATTGGTTGCTAGTGCTCAAATCATTTTCAACTGAATCACAATGTGGATAAATGTTCACAAAGTGAAACATTTTGCGAACACTTTGCTCCTCACACAACAGTAAGATAGCGAATGCCAATTGTATGGTTTGACAACATTCGCAGTACATATAATAAAATTTTTCAAACCACAAAATATTTAATAAAACTGCAGATACAGTGTTAAAAGCCTAATGAAGAATATTGCATTGTACCAGGCATATTTTTATTTGCAAAGTTTTACAAATTTTATTACATTACAGCATGACTTTAAGAATAGCACATGTTTACAGGCATGCATTAGACAGCAGTGCATTGGGACAGACCATTCATTTAACATGTGCCACTTTTCACAAGATGACTTTGGACAATTGGACAATGAAAGTTTGGGGGAAAAATGAAAACACAATAGTCTATAGAAGAATGGTTCTAAAAAGGATCTCTTTGAGTTAACCATGGTAAAAGTTGGACAGTTGAGTTAGACTAAAAAGACAGGACCACATCTAATCATAAAGAGGGTACTGGAGGATTTTAAAAGCTTAATGACAAAATGGTTATGCCCAGGTGGCATATTCTGCTTGTGTGAGTAGAGTTGTGTGGGACATAATAGGAGTAGAAATGTGGAACATAATAGGCGTCATTAAAGGAACGTTTTTTTACTTCATGCATTATTTAAATAGTCATCTTCTGCTCTCCCAGATTGCTAACTCTGATTGTCCATTAATAAGTAGCAAAAATGTAGGA
This sequence comes from Xenopus borealis, assembly GCA_024363595.1. Classification (NCBI taxonomy): domain Eukaryota; kingdom Metazoa; phylum Chordata; class Amphibia; order Anura; family Pipidae; genus Xenopus; species Xenopus borealis. The sequence goes on from CM044434.1 coordinate 155,498,127, forward strand.
AACGCCATGGCAGTAGACTAAACTGGAAAGTTTTATTGAGGAGATACAGTTTTATCAGCGGCCTAGCAGAAACATGTAGTGCAGTTTCTATCTCCTCAATATAACTTTGCAGTTTTGTCTACTGCCATGGCCTTTTCCTTTGTTTTTGCTACTAATTAATGGAGTCACATTTGAGATCGGCACAGGATACTCCATGGAATTTGGCTTAAATTATGTGTTATAACTTTGATTGTCAAAATACCTTTTCTAAATGGAATAATTTGGTCCTGTATTTTTCCCCTTCTCTGACCGTTCAAGTCTCCAGTCTTAATTATTCATCGCCATGTGAGTCCTTCCCGACAATCTGCTCATGAGCGATATTTCCCCACCTGCTCATTTGTGCATATTAGTGTACAGATCTTCTGTTCCAGAGAGAAAGACTGTTCTTGTGGAAGAAAGACTGCTCACAACAAACACCATGGGGCAGATTCACTAAAGTATAACGTGGCCGATGCTATCAACATTTCACCAGAAATCCAATCCGCAGGGACATTTTCCAGTTTCCTAACAGGCGCAGGGGGCATTTTGCTTGTGAACAAGACCATTGTTGGTGTTCATTCCCACCCTATCAACAGGTGACATTTCGTTCTGTTACTCTGCAAATTCACTAAGACGCTAATTTAACTGAACATTACCTTTTTCACCTGAGGTTCCTTCACCGCCTCAGACCAGGCAAACTGATAAAATGAGGCTCCATCTTCCTCAGTCTTATGTGAGTGACATCCTATCCTGTATTTAGAAAATACATTAAAGTTGTAAAAAACACTGCCAACTTTTCTTTTTTTAAAGAAAGTTTTACATAAATGGAAACAAGAAGCCCCTGAAACTAATTCATCCTCCACCAAATTTTAAAGTTGGCATTATGTATTCAGGCAAGTAATTTCTGCCAAACTCAAAATAATTTCTGTCTTTCAGATGGAGAATTGCTATATATAAGTTCAGAAAACTGCTCAATGACTGTTCAATGACAGTGACTTTTATACCACTGCAGCAACCACTTGACATTGCATAGTAATATACTGTATGTCTATAGATAATCCTTCTAACTTCTAATTCAACTTGTACTATGAGCTGCTTCCATAACCCTGTATTCCCCTCACTTGCTAAAAAGCCATCCAACCCCTTCTTAAATCTATCTAATGTATCAGAAATCCCAGTTAAATCAGGGAAAGAATCAGTGTTTTGTTTTGACCTTGATCACCCACAACACCCATTGCTCTGAACAAATAGCTCATGCACTGACTGATTCTGGAGACAGTTTGTAATGAAGAACATTTGAATGTAGATTGAGTCTCCAGATACTTTTGGCCATATTGTGTATATTGTATTCAGTACTAGAACAAACCAGATTCAGTTGGTGTCAGTTTTACAAGTCTAATTCAAGGTTAAGTGAAAAATATGATTAAAATTTAATTTTCTTTAAAATCCTACATTATTGACATTAGTACTCAAAGAAGATTATGATGTTGATTTTTTAAGCAGAACAATAAACAGGCAGTAAAGCTTATTGCCGGGGAAGTAGAATATTGTAGTTATTAAAAGGATCTAATTATAGACTTTGGGGAGATTTGTTGAAATAGTGTGCAAAATAAAAATCTAATTACAGAAAAGCAGGTACAAAATATTTGGAACAACGCCAAAAGACTATTCATTCCGGAAAAAGTAAATATTGCTATTCCAGCCATAAGGGATTAATGCAGTGATAAGCTACCAGGATGATTCCCATTCAGTATTGCATACACTCAGCAGTTGCAAAATCTTTGCATATTCTGGGAATGTGAAGTTGAAAATTATAAAGATGGGTTCATATATCACATGGATATGGCCAACCATTTTATTATTTATTCTGGGCAGGTTCCATAGCTATGATGGCAGAGAGAATTAGAGGATGTGGGTCTGCTATGAACTTTGCAAAGGGTCATTTAATAACATAAAAAAATGTACCCATTAGTTTGGAAACACTTCTGCAGAACTGCCCATACTATACTGTAAATGTAGTGTAAGGTCCTCCCTGTGGCCATGCACTATAAGATCCGTTTGTTTTGCAAGATCACCAAAGGAGCAGATCTTTTCTCCAATTTGACCACCAAAAGACTGGTGAAATCAGCCAAACAATCTGATTACAATGATGGAATACCAGCCAACTGGACAAGGGATGCATCAACTAGCCCATGTGGGCCTCCAACAGGAGGGAAAATAAAAAATGCCTGATCAAGATCTGGATGATTTTTGGTCAGATATTGGTCTGGGAGGACCACTGGATGGCCTTATACCCTTGCAAATAAGATTCCAAAACTGTCTAAAGGATCCAAATCAGCAGCTTAAATCTGCCTATGTATGGCCATCTTTAGACTTACAGCTGGAGGATGAGATCTATTGCCTTCCCTTGCCCTTTAACCAAACATCTGAGTTTCAAAAATCTTAATTGTGTTCAACATTATAATGTGAAAAAATATATTTTTTTTTGTGAGGGTATATTAGGCAACTCCCCTGGAGCTCTAGAACTGTTTATGAAGCTTAAATAGAAGCTGAACAAAGTAGCCATTGCAATACCTTCCTTGCGATTCTTTCACAATAGAAGGAAAAGCACATTTATAGAGATTGGATTAAGAAAATGTTCTACATTCAGTTTTCTACCATTACTTAAAGCATGTATTAACTTTCATTTTAAAGTCTGAGTGCCTTGATGTGGTTCCAATGTTGTATCACAGAACTTGATATTGGATCTATGGGAAATAGGAGGACTTAACCAACCCACCAATCACTTCTTCAATTTGAGATATAGAAAAAAATCGGATGCACACCTGTTTTGTTCAAGTAGTGTCCAAAAGTGGTTTATTTAAGCCCATATATACATCACAAAAAGGGCATGTTTCGGACCCCTCCCTTTACCAAACCTTCTTCAATTTGAGACACTCGATGGGTCAAACAGGTTCCCTCTCTACTTTCCACCTTCATATGCCACAATCTTTTGCAAGCACATCCACTATATAATGAAATGTTTTTATACATTTATTTTCTTCACTCTTCTTGGTCCTAGTTTTACTCCTTTCTTCTTTTTTCCCTCCTGTTTAACTTATTTTGACTAGACCCCAGACACACTAGTACACACTAGTATGACACTGCACTTGCAGACATAAGCCAGTATTTTGGGGTTTGATTTAACTTATGGAGCCAATCTTATTTAAGAACACCAGGAACTGAAGTTCCAACTTAGTTGCTCAAGATGAATCTTTATCATCATTGCTGAATTTCATTTAGACCTTATTTTGTGTGCATAATTAAATAGGGCAAGGGTCCAGGGTCTTTTTTTAATTTAGCCCCCCAGAAGTGCTGAAGTCTTCCCCACTGTTGCATCAAATCAGTCCTAATGAATTCTAGTCTCATTATTCCTCAAAACAAAAGGCCTTTATATGGATGATCAAAATAAATCTAATATCTACTTTGGTGCATTTTAGAAGTTTGTTTTCTGTAACTTACACATGACCATGTAGCACATGAATTGCCTCCCTACTGTCTCTTTCAGTAATCTGAAATGGACCTATATACCATTCTTCTTCCTGGATGCTCAGTATTACACTATTCTGGTCTACCAATAACAGAAGTTCTTACTTAGTTCACACTTGCTCAAGATTAATCTTTGTCATCATTGTTGACTTTCATTACTAACATCTTTCTTTCATGTAGGCCTTATTTTGTGTGCATATTTAATTTGGGCGAGGGACCAGGGTCTTTGTTTAATTTAGTCCCTCTGTTGGCTTGCTCACCGACGCAGAGGTACTGAAATCATTTTGCCCTGAGCTCCACTCTGGACACAGAATGGAGATGTGTGGAACCCTCTTGGACATTTAAATACAATTTAAAAGCCTAATTATAGGTCAATGTATACATTTGTTTGACTCTTTTCTGATTCCAGACCTTGTTTTCTGGACCCTGCCTTTGGACTGGACTTTGTCTAGACCTAAAAAGTACAGGCACAAGTCAAACCCAAAATTGCCATGATTACCTGCTACATATTAGGTACTGTCTTTCCCATTCTGTCTATTCTTCAGCACCTGCTTCCTTATCAATCTTTACTAAACGTTCCTTTTGGCCTTTGGCCCTGAGCATGGGTTTGGACCTCCCTGAAGGCCACCAACCCTGACAATGAGCAAACAGTGAGCAAGAAAAACATGTATCATTAAAACAGAAGATCAAAGGCAAAATCTGTTTATGCTTTCTGTATATAATTCATAAATCAGCCCTTTAGCTTTGAAGTGATCCCACAAACCCCTCCGTGTATTTTTGTACCAGAGAACTAGTTCAGCAGAGGTGTAGTGAAATTTGCATGTAAGGCTTTACATTTTTCCCTGTAAAGTATGTGTTAATGGCATACTTTTTGTTAAACTGCTTTTATAATGGTCAAATTCCAATTCTCTAAAAAAATCATGGTGGTCAAGGTTTTTCCTCCTTGAAATTGATGATGATGACTGATGATGTTTTGGATTTGTGATCAGTTTTTTTTAACAAGTTTGACATTAACTCATTGAAGATTTTCAATAAATATTCATAATGAGATAATTATGCCCCTCTATGCAGTGAGTTATTCTGCATGAAGAATTATGTCTCCACAACAAAAGTTGCATTTTTTTTTACTTCAGTCAGGAAACACTTTTCCAAAGAAATCAGTTGTAAATTATACCATAAATAAGATAGGGATAGGGAATGTTCATTAATCAAGCCCCTTTTCTAGTTCTAGGAAACAAAGACAGTCACATGAATGCCCTGTGCAACACAAAAACCCATGCATATAGGGTGGACAGTGTTCACAAAGGGGCATACCAGGGAATGTCCCTGTCTGGACCTTATGCTGTCCCACTAGTATGCTGCGTTGACAGGTACTGTAATGCCAGTGCTACAAACAGTATCTACCCAAGCATCTTTACTCTTCTGGGAAGGCTTTCCTCTACATGTTGGAGCATTGTTGGTGGGATTTGCATATATTCATGGGGCCATCAGGCTTGGCTTGCACCAATGTTCCAAATAATCTCTCATGTGTTCAGTTCTCTATGCAATGTAGTGACACCTGTGTTATCAATGAGGGTGTGGTTCAAGTAGCCAATTGCAGTCAGGTGATCTCAGTGGTGGCCTATAAAAATTGCAACCCCCTTATGGTTTAGATGTAATGTAAAAAATACATACTGTATTTCCCTTTTTTGCTATGGTTTATTCAGGAGCAGTGGCCAACTCCATGTTGTAGCTCCCACCATCCTAAACTACAGCCAGGTGATCCCAGTGGTGCCAATAAAGAGGAAACTATTGCATCGCTAGAACAATTAAAAACCAAACTTACAGAATATAAAACTATTTCAATCATTTCATCTGAGGCAGACATTTGTAACCCTCACATTCTCTTAAATGGCAATGAACCCTTTGCAATTGTGGGCCTTAATTCTCTTTTCAAGAAATATACTGGGAACTGGGATTTATAGCATAATGCCTAAACCTAGTGGGCACTGAGGATTAAACCTCAGGGGAATTCCACTAGGAAAATAAAACAAACAGTTACAGTGAACAAAGATGGACTTTATATAAAGAATAAGAAAAAAAATCAAGTGCAGTGTAATAATATTCCTACACTAGGGAAATGCGAGAGCTTTTATTCCCCAGGCAGCACAACCTGCCCCAATGTAAGAAAATTAAGTTGCAGGTAGAAATTAGCCCCAAGTGTAGGAATGGCCAATCCACAGATGACTTTTATGTAATTGTTTATAAGTGTAGATTGGGTGTCCACATTTTCTTGGCCACTTAGTGCACACAATTAAGGGCAACTGTTTGTGCTCCATGAAGGGAATGCAAAGTATTGCAACTACAAGTTTCTGGCATAACTTTGTGATGGGATGGTACATTTTAGAATAAAGCAGCACCCCGATTGTAAGTGTAGTCTCATACACTACTTTACATTAGTTCAAGACAAGTAAGCTCTATTTCTACTATAGGTAATTCTAAAGCAACTGGACTTGCTGAGCAATTATTGAAGATGATTCACTACTCATCTGAGCTGCTTCTTCAGTATAGTTGTTCTAGAATTACTTATAATGGATATACCATGACCTGGATGAATTCAAATCTTCATAGCCTGTAAACACTATTCTGACAAAATTAAATTGTGAATTTCTGAATCCAACAATTTTTATAAAGTTTTATCTGTGAATCGTCCATGAATAAATAAAATCATAAAAAATGTGAGGAATCAGCTATTACCTTGCCTGAAACATTACACGGAACAGTATAATTAACACAAATATATAAGAACAAACTTGCATAATTGGCATTCAACTTGTGCATGGCTCTTACTACGTCCTCCTTATTTTATTCTTTTTATAACTACTTTCTTCTTCTGATTATAACTGTAAAAACATTTAAATGTCAGCACAGTTTGACCTGAAGAAGAACATTTTCTTCTAGATAAGTCTGGCTGAGTGGTTATTCCTCTGGGGATCAAGCAAAGCTCTTATATTTCACCGGGAGAATGGTAAGATGGAAAGTGATTATTAACTATATGTATTTACAGTATAAAGATGGAAACCAGTTAATAACCAAGAAAGCACTTTTTTTCAAAAATGCAAGAGACTTTACAAAGTGTACAAGCTGGAGGGGTTGTCTGGTAGATGGCCGGTATATTTCACCATTCTTTAGGTTTTAAAGAGGCTACCCCTTTAAGAGACACCGTGGGGTTAACCAGCCAGAGATGGGCTGGACATCCAGGGGGTGTTAAATCATGGTAAGCAGCAGGTGAGAGGAAGTGAAGTTTTTTGTGTGTTGCATGTGTGGAGACTCACTGTTGGATTGAGGAAAAGTTACTTTCCAAAAGACCAGGGAATTCACTCCTGGCAGACTGGACAATGCAAGTTTTTATGGCAAGTACACTGCTCTGATATTGGGACTGTTTTTGTTGCTGAATTGAAGCTGTTTGTTTTCTATGCCATTGCTTGTCAGTGAAAGATTTATTTTGAACTGAAGAAAATAAATCAACTTTTTCCTTTAATGTGGAGTGGCCTGCATGTTTGGTGAAAAACCCCCGCTGTGATCCCCCAAACTTCACAAAAGCTTTTATTAGTGAAACCACAACAGAGTGGTGCATTTTAGACGTTGTTATGGAGGAAGTCCTTGATAGTAAGCACCTGTGCTAGGTTGTACATGTCTGCTATCATTATACCACAACTCTGTATCACACCTAATCAGAGGTTTCTCTGTAATATATCATGTTAATCTACCATTTGCAGCAGACAAGCCCATGCTTGTCAGATTGTATTTTGGAATAAAAGCACATGAATTGGTTACAGATGTTTCTGCGCCTATAGCTGAATATTTGAGTAATCCTACTGAAGACCAGGTACAGTGACCTCTAAAGCCATAAATGATATACGATACGTTGGATTTTAAAAACAGATGAAGATAAATTAAGATTGGCAGGTCTGACCAGACCTGGTTTTAACTACGTCAATAAATGACTATGGGTGAATTGATGCCATTGTAAGAGATATTGCAGCATGAGAGGTATACCTGTTATGCTACTATTCTTGGTCATGTAATTTTAGTGGAATATATATCTAAAATATGTGTTATTATTAGAATTAATATGTTTGCAGAGAAAGCTTACATATTATATCTTTGAGTGATTTGTTGAACTTTATTTGTTATATTGTTCTTAGACATTTGTTTAGCTAGGCCAGGAACTAGCAGCATATGCTAATGGTATACAGATGCATGCAGGTATAGGATCCATTAT
>CM044434.1:155533471-155564537 GCA_024363595.1 Xenopus borealis
TAATCTTAGCTGTTCCACACTGCTATTATCATGCATTTGCAACAGGAGTGCCCCCTGTTGTCCAGACGATTATGGCAGAAGCCTATGTTACTGATCCAGGAGACATGGGGAGGCCCATTTATCAAAGGTCTAATTTCAAATTCACAAGTTTTTTTAAAAATTTTAATTTACTATTCAACCCTTAATAAATCTGTCCCCTACTGATACTTTTCTGTGCAGTTCTATCAATAATGTCACACTGATCTATAGAATTGAGCAGAAAAGCTTGTGTACAATGTGAATGTGATGAAAAAATTAAATTGCTCAAAGAGCACAGACCAATTTTACCCCTCCCCTTTTGAAATGAGCTCTGTTGGGGTTATGTAAAGATATTGAGGGTCATTTATACAGTTCGCACAGCGCATATTTTTTCATAAATGGTTGTATTGCCCATGATTTTTTCTGAATATTGCACTTCCGTCTTTCCAGGTTTTTACAGATTTGAATGCTGCCGAAATATTGGCAAAATATTAGTCAGGTGTTTGCACAAGTGTGGTCATTGTGTGATGTTGTTGTGCAGGAAAATACGTTAACAGTATCCACCTGTCTCTATTCAGTTATGGGGAAACTCATATCCCTACAGGACTTCTGGTCTAAAAATAATGTTAAATATTTAATAAAACTCCTGGAACACTCAGGGGATTATTTATCAAAATCATACATTTTATATTTCCTGAAAACTACTCTGACCAGATCTGCACAGACCCCCCCCCCCATTTATCAATACATTTTCATGAAAACTTCTTGTGTGAGAAAAGACTTGATAAAATCGTGCAAAAATCTGAACTGTATGATTTGTTTTTGGATTTGACATTGAAAACCACAGGATCTTTGGATTTTTTAATGAAAGCCAGTACAGATCAGGATATCTTCAAAATGTCAACGGGACATTTAATTATGACTTTAAATACCATTGGGGTGTAATAAATTAAAAATAATTTTACCCTAAGAGAAAAATATTTTAATCCCCTTTAATAGTTAGACCAGAAAAAATTATTCTCTAATAAATAACCACCTCATCTTCCCAATAGTGAGGCATGGATTCATGGCAAATTTCTGCATTTGCCGCCCACAAATGTTTTCATGAAACTGGCGAGAAAGTGCTGGCAAAAAATTTGCCACTACCAAAAAAAAATTGTTGGGCATCAACATTATCACGCACATAAAAATTATTTGGACAACCATTGACTTTAATGCATTTGAACAAAATAGGTGCGCATATAAAAAAAAGTCGCTTGTGTCAAAATTATTTTGATGCTAATTGACTACAATGCATTTCGCAACTTTTTTCACCATTTTGCAATTTTTTTTGGTGAAACAGGACAGATTCTCCAATCACAACTTCTGAACATATCTGCAAATCAGGAACCCAAAACCTCCATTTTACAAGTACCTACAGCTGAGACATGCATTCACTTCTTTGTCTCTCTCCTCAGTTACCCTCTCTCGCCCTAGAGTAGATTTTTCACTACTGACGTCTAATATTTGTATCCCACTTTTATCTGGTTGTTTAGTTTTGAAAACAATACATTTTACCTTGAAAAAAAATCCCCCCAAACAACTCTACTTTACTAAACATTGCAAATTGTTTAGAGACAAAAACACATTTCCAAAAAATGTGATAAAATTGGGAATAAAAGTTAATTAATTTTAGTGAAGCTCTTAAATTGTTTAAATAATGTGAATTTAAATTTACCAAATATTACTGCTAGTGATGGGCGAATCTCCCGAGATTCGCTTCACGGAAAAATTCGCGAATTTCCAGAGAAATTCGCTAATCGGCGAAAAAATTGTCGAAACGAGTCGCGGGACGCTTTTGACGCGCGTCGCGTTTTTCCGGCGAATTTTCGCCAAGCAAAATTTCACTGGTGATTCGTGAATTTATTCGCCAGCGGCGAATCGCGGGAATTCGCCCCTGGCGAATAAATTCGCCCATCACTAATTACTGCCTTAAGGCCCACGAGACGCTATTTGCCTTAAAAATAATCTTCCCATGCCAGTATGAGCTGAAGGACAAGAAAAAAATTCAGTTAAAGGGCAAGGAAGGTGTAAAATATAATAAGGCTAGAGATGCTGTATTTTGTATACTAAACATAAACATGAACTTACTGCACCACAAGCCTAATCAAACAAATGATTTATGCTTTCAAAGTTGGCCACAGGGGGCTGTCATCTTGTAACTTTGTTATACATCTTTGAAAGACCAAGACTGTGCACATGCTCAGTGTGATCTGGACTTCTTAGGGATTGTCATAAATGATCAAAAAACAAAGCTGCTTGAGTTCTGCATGGCTGGTAAGTGAGGCAGGGCTCCCCCTGCTGTTCATAAGTATGATTGTTTCCCTGCCAGAAGTTAGGGACCGTAAGACAATTACTATCCACAGAAGTATATGAAGGGAGAATTTCACTGCATTCAATCAGGTTTCTTATAAAAACAGTACACCTTTTTTAATTACAGTATATTGGAGATAGATTTCTTTTTAATTAAAGAAAGTAAAAATGGGATTTTATTTCTTTGCCTTTCCTTGCCCTTTAAGCAACATATGTTTTACACATTAGTTTTCTAAAAAAAGTTGTCTGTTATGGATGTCATTTTCCTGCATTGTTTCTCAGTACCTACAGTGTTTTACATTTTACAAGTTTACATTCAGTGACAGCCAAATTTTGCATTCATTAATCTGGTTATAGCCTGTGGTGTTATTTCTCTTCCGCTGCAGACGTAGCTAAATACAGACCTTCTGAGGTCAATATTCACAGATGGAAATATTATTCCGATTTGGTGCAGGGAGGCAGAGAAAGACAGATTCTTTTAAAGGGCAAGTTTACTTTGCATGAAAGGAATTATTTAATAATGCATGCTATTTATAGTCCTAATAGTTAGAGCAGTGATTTTCAACCTTGTACCTCCAGCTGTTAAGAAACTACTATTTAGTAAAGGTTGCATTTTAGTAGTTTTTGAAACCCCAATTAAACATTATTTCTCTAACACCACAAATGCAATGAAAGGTTTTAAAAGATAATAAAAAAATCCATAAACCAAAAATTTTTCCTAAAAAAAAAAAATGTACAACAATGAGCATTTTGATGTCCAAACAACTCTAAAACCATAAATGAACTTCCATGGACTTCTACAAGACCTTGTTGCTGTAATGCCCAAGTACTGCAATAAAGGCATTTTATTTTTAAACATATAGGGACACATTTACTAAAGGTCAAAGTGAATATTCGAATATATGCCAAAATTCGATTTGAATAGAAAAAAATAGAAAATTCGACTAAGACACTTTGCCACCTTAAAGCTGCCAAATTGCCATTTTAGCCTATGGGGGACCTCCTAGAACCGAAGTCCTAGGAATTCGAAGGATGTTGCGTGAAATCCTTTGAATGGTCGAATTTCAAAGTTTTTCACTTCAGAAATTGAGCCCTTAGTGGTGGCTGTTCTTCAAATTTGTATATGTGCCAGTTGAAGGTGGCCACTGGGGGAACGAGCATGACGAATAAGAAAGGAGCCAAGTGGATGTGCCAAGACCTCACTTCTGCAAGACATTGACAGCTTCTACTTGCTGCAGTTTTGTATTTGTAGCTATTATGATTTTTACAGTTGAAAAATAAAAATTTTGTGAATTAAGTAACTATATAAAAAACATAAAAGTTTGTGCTAAAAACTACGATTCAGAGAATCAACCATTCTACAAACATTGATCAGCCCCTAAGAAACAAAGGAGTTAACATTAAAAAGTATGATCAAGTTTTTTTTCAAGATTGTAAAGAGAAAAAATGCAATTAATCTCATCAGAGGGACGGTATCACAGGTAAAATCACACGTGGAGTTCTACCCTTACCTACCCTTAGTCATACACGTTATGCAAATAGGCCAAGCAATTATAGGACACAGACACCCAAGGAATCATGTTAATCAATTCCGAATCCTTGAGTGGGCATTATTCATACTTAATAAACCTAACATTTAGGGGGTTATTTGTATCAGACCGAATGTTAAAAACTAAAAAAACTATTTGTTTTTTTTTTCTATAAAATCCAAATTTTTAGTGGGGGAAAAAAAATCAAATTTTTCAAGATTTACTATACACCAAGGCTGCAAAGTTTGAAAGTGAAAATCTGCCATCTCAGACCTGCTGAAGTTGTATCTTAGTAATTGGTAAGGGTCTCTATCCTATTTGGAAGTTTCTGTGGTCTGTACTGGATTTAGCATGAAAATTCGACTATTTCAAATTGAGTGATTTGGGAAAAATCTGAAAAAAGGTATGGTTTGGGTTTTCACTTATAATAAATAAGGCCAACTTGTGGATTCTAGTTTGGTCTGACTTTTTCCTTTAAAAAAAAACTGAAAAATCCAGATTTTGATAAATATTCTCAAAGTCTTTAATACATTTTTTATAAAGCTATCAATTCTACTGACTCTGCTCTATGTCCTAAATTAAAAATTACAGAGTCTGTTGCTCATATCAAAGACGACGATATGTCCATAAAATCTAAAGCATTTCAGGTTTTACCTGCTAATATGTATCTTGCCCTTATATGATTCATCTGAGGATACATATATATGTACATCATTTGTAATATATCAGTTAGAAAGGTCTCCACTAAGACCATCATGATTTAGCATCCAGGGCGTTTAATCTTATTTAATGTACATGCAGGATTTTCTTAATCACTTAATCACAGATTGTCATACTTATTTACCAAACATCCATATGCTCTGATTCTATTAAAGCAAATTTGGAATCCAAGTTTCTCTGTGACTACTGATGACTTTCCCTGACTTCTCTGTTCTGCTTCAAAATCAATCTTCTTGCTGAGTACATTCATCATTGTGTAGACACATTATTTTGCATTATACCCAGGGCTGTCATTTTCACCTCTTCGGCTCAGAAAATTGCAGCATTTCTGACTACTTGCCTGAATTCCCGATGCTGTGGAATCCAAGAATGATCTATAACTAGGAAAAGTAATCCTTTTTATTTTTGTTTGAAATGCAAGCCATTTATATAATGTCAAAGCAAACAATACAGCATCAGGCATCAAACATTTTTTTGAAGCTGTGGTTGACTCTTTAAAACAGTTATCCTTGTAGAGTTTCTTCTGCATCATACACATCCCATCAAAACTCATCCCTCACAAGAGCTTTTCACAGCTATCATGCAGAACAATTTACAGAAACCCATGCTGAACTAGTCATCCGAAAGGGCAGGAAATGGAAAATTTTGACTTGGGCTATGTGCCTCAGATAATAGAATTTCTAGAGCTATTGCATCCATGTTGGAGAATTTAGGGGGATTACTTTGATGAAGAGCTGAGGAGGAGTAGTGCTGTAATGTAATTTCCATTTCCATTTAGGTATTTTGTTTTCACCTCCTTTCATTCTGTGTTTGTTAATACATTTACCAAACAGACCCAGCAAGCCTTAAAGATTTGATATGCTGGTTTATTTTCTTTAAATTTTCAACTTCTTTCTACTTTTTACAAGGTCATACATGAAAAAGTGTTTTAATGTTTGAAATACTGAGATGTATTATAGGTATGGGTCCTGTTATCAAGAATGCTCGGGACCTGGAGATTTACAGATAATGGCTTTTCCATAATTTGGATTTTCATACCTTCATACTAGAAAATCATGTAAACATTAAATAAACCCAATAGGCTGGTTTTACCTCCAATAAGGACTAATTATATCTTAATTGAGATCAAGTACATGGCACAGTTTTATTATTACAGAGAAAAAGGAAATCATTTAAAAAAAAAATATTTGGATAAAAGAGTCTATGGGAGATGGCCTTTCTATAATGGCGCTTTCTGGATAATAGATTTCCAGATAATGGATCCCATACCTGTGCCTATTTTAATAATCAATTTTTACAATAAAAAAAGAAACTAATTCCAAAAGTAACTCTGCAAAACTCTTGACAAAGAATGGGAATTGAACCATAGAGTAAGTGTGGTTTCATTTGAATTGTGTACCCTGCAAAACTTTACATAGTCTGTTGATCACCACTGTAGAACCTCCACTGCCTGCAAAGTGTGCTTCCAGTTAACTCAAGTAGTCGTGGAACAAGCCTGGTCAAACCAACAGACAATGCAGTACCAAACAGAAGGCAGGAGCATAGTTGAGGTCACAGGCCAAGAGACGCACACAGAAGGTTGAATACAGAGTCAATCAGGTTTGTCCCATTCATCCACGTGAATGGGACAAACCTGATTGACTCTGTATTCAACCCTCTGTGTGTGTTTCTAAGGTTGCTGTATAGCATATAAATCAGATGGACTAGATTTTTACCCTTTCCACTCCTGCACCCAAACTACTGTCTCTTGTTTGTTCTATCAAATTTATTAGACAAACTAGAAAACACCCAGGGGCTATGGAAAGAACCTTAAATTGGACAATGAGTATTTGCCCATAGCCCCTTTAAATATTTGAATCTCTTGTCAAAGCACAATGATGTCAGATACAGTGGTATGGCAAACCTGGAAGACGCTGAGTGGGCGTCATTATATTAAATGCACAACAGAACAGCAGCACACATCGGCACGCAGCAGATCGGGGCTGCAGGTGTCCCCACAGAGGGAGCTGCAGGCTTTCTGCCACCCCACTAGACCACCAGGTACTCTCTTGGGACATTTTTTGCCACAGTTTCGTGAAAAAAATTTGCAGATGCAAAATGTGGAATTTAACTGTGAATCTATACCTGGTGAAAAAAATAGCTTATCGCTACTGGATATTGTAACCAGGAATATGCATACCATTGCGAGACTAACCAATCAAAGGATATGCTTCAGTATTTATCTGTAATGTTGACAATGATGTTTTGATCTCACAGTTCCAGAATAGGGGTTTGTTTGCAAAATGTTTTATTTTACTGCTGCAATGAAGGTATGCAGCAAAAAACTTCCCAGCTTAATATTACATTATAATGTTTACATTTTTCATTGGGTGACATTTTTCTTTTAAAGACTAGAACACAATGTCTATTAAGGGAGACTGAAAATAATCTGAGCTACAAATCTCTTGCTGCTTGGCAGCACTGGGCTTTGAACCATTGTCCCTCAGGCTCAGCTGCTCTCATATCTGGTATAAAACTCTCAGTACGGGCAGCTGGCTGCATTCCACCAGTGATAACGCTGATTTAAGATGGGACAATTCCAAGCACTAAACCTTATTTCTAGCACATCAGCAATTTTCCCCAGGACTTTTCTTTTATGCATTTGAAAAATAAGTGCAATACAAATAAAAGTTGAAGAATAAATCAGATGAAAACTCAGCTGATTAGCAAAAGCAGAGCAGGAGAGTGAATAGTGCTCAATATATTTAGCTCACTTAATGTTTTGATTGCATAAATTTTGGAAGATGCCTTTGAGTCCTTCATAATAACTGTGCCTGACCTATAAAAGAGAAAGTAATACAATTGAGGTTATATGTTTTATGATGAGTTTATTCAGTGTTTATTACCTATAAAAGTAAAAATGACCTATAGGCCACAAAAGAAATCAAAGCTTTAGATCACAGTCCTACAATGTCTAATGTCTTTATTTTTTATTGCCACAGCAGTCAGCAAAGGTGAATGCAGGTGCAGTGGGCTAGGGAAACCTTGTGTATTATGCTTGACTATTGGTGGGGGCAAGGTAAAATGTTCCTTTACTCCTAATAAAACAGTACGAGATGCAACATAAGTACTGTGCACTTCACTGCCCATGCTTTTTCTGTATGTTGCTTCCAACCTGGTTGGGATTTGCATAGCCATACACAGAATGATTGGGAAGTTGCCATTAGTTTATTGTGTACGAAAATGTTAGCCTTTATGATCAACCCTGGAAGTTTTACCTATTCTGAACAAATGCATGGCTGCTTCAGCACCATATGGAAAAATAGTAGACCTTTTTTGAGAAGAGCCTCTTGGACTCTGCTACCTACAGATGCAGCCACTTGGATTTGTGAGTTAAATGCGTCGTGACTCAGGGTTAATTGAAGGATCTGTGTTATCTAAAGTCATCTTAACTCATTTAATGCATTTAACCTTTTCATTAGCATACCAAAGAACCATTGTTTTTAGGGCTAGGTCAGACGGGGAGATTCGGGGGCATTTTGTCTCCTGGCGACTTCTCGCCGCAACTTCTAGCCCCCGAACCTCCCCGAATAGCCAAGTAAGCAAGCGCACTCGCCAGGCAATTTGGAGCGATTTCAAAAAGCGCGCCGCTCTGTGTGGATACGCGCCGGCGTTTTCAAGCAACGCCGGTGCGCTTGCTTACTTGGCTATTCGGGGAGGTTCGGGGGCTACAAGTCGCGGCGAGAAGTCGCCAGGAGACAAAATGCCCCCGAATCTCCCCGTCTGGCCTTAGCCTCAATGGTGAACTCTTTAATTGGATGGGATGCTGTGACACAATATTCTGTGCTAAGTGGGATAAATGGGATAGAGGAGTTAAGCTATTCTGTGTTAAATGCACAATCCAAAGTCATCTGTATGATGGAAACCCCATCTGGTGTTTCTGCAACCTCAAGATTATTCCTCCTTCTCCACTGTGTGTGTTCCAATTTTTCCAGGGAGGGAAAAGAGTGTTTCACATATACTGATTTATAAAGAATTATGGACCACTATAGTTACAGTACAGTTAAGCAGTAGACAGTTTTCATTCATCTCATTCAGCCTCCATACTGAATTTCATTCATCTCATTCAGCCTCCCTACTAAATGAGTATTGCTATATTAGTAATCTCTGTACATTAGGACTTTAGCCCTATATTGAGAATGATGTGTGCACACAAGATGTGGAATATGAATTACCCATAAGGCCCAGTGAAACCTGGAATGGATTTCATCAGCACTCCAGGAATTTGAGATACATGGCCCATGGCCTAAGATACATGGCTGAAATACTGTGATATTTCCTAGCAGATTCTATGCTGCCTGTATCATCCTTCAGATTAAGTCTTTATTTGACCATTGGTAAGCACTATAAAGAGATAAAAGGGCTTAAAGTGACTTAGACAGAGTAGGTATATCAAAATAAAGTGGCTTTGTCACAGATGTGGAAAGAGGGCTCTGAATTCTAAGAACATACAAGATATAGCTAATATTATCTTAGTTTTCTGTTGAGAAACCAGACTGTTCATAATTTTTTTTTCTTTCACTACAGGGATTTAAAGCTTGCAAATATTGTACTAGACAGTACTGGATATGCACAAATTGCAGATTTTGGGCTATGCAAAAATCCTGTTTTTATTGTAAAATATATAAGGGACTGTTTCAGTCACAGGGCAAGGCCCATTGATTATGAGTGAACACAGTTTTGTTTGTACTTAAGGAATTGACTACAGAGATTAAATGACCTACCCGTGTGGAACTGCGAGTGTAAGAACAGAGGACTGGTGGACTTTAGGTATAATAATCTATGAAATGCCCATTGGAGACATTAGTATAAAGCAGCCAGTAACAGATCCCATTAGGTCTACAAAGATGTCTTTTCATTCACTTTATTATGTTGAAGAGACTAAAAGAGTAAAAGTTTCCACTATTACCTTGGTTCCATATTAAATGATAAAATCATATGCAGATGATTGGAGGGTAATTTTAACCTGATATGTATAAGTGCAATATAAGACCAGACATGTATTTTATTAGAAAAGATAGCAACTGACAATATAGCTAACTCTATATCTGCAGGTGATGCCACTATATTCCAAGACATCTATTTAGGTATAGTAACAGTGGCCAAAAGGCTATCTTCTGTAAAGAGACTTTTAAGAAGCCAAAACGTTACAGGTTATTTTATCTATCGAAGAGAGGCCTAAGCATCTTCTTTTTTATAAAAGGCAAGAGGATTTAAAGGAGAAGAAAAAGTATTATCACAATGGTTTGCACACAAAGCAGCATCTATTGCAAATTGTACAGTAATACACCAATAGCATTACTTGCTGTATGCTGACAATAGCATTAGCATTCAGTGCACTATGGTCAAGTCACTTGTGAGTAGGATGCAAGCCCAGTAATGGAACTTCAGGTCTACAAAGTGGTCTTTCCAGAGTCCCCTTGTCTAATTGCTTGTTGAAGATTGTAAATGAGTGTATATCTATATTATATATAATTATTGCAAATAACCTCCATGCAACTTGAATTTTGTGTCCATTTTAGTGTTCCAGGTTTAGTGAAGTTTAAGTTAAAATAAGTAGGGGTTGGCTTGATAATATGCATGAAGGAAGCAGAGTTATTGTAGATAACATAGGGTGCCCAGTAGTTACAATGTATTTTTTCTGGCCAATGCATGAATATTAATGGCCAGTAGCAATGGTTTAACTGTGCCTTAAAAAACTATTACTTATTATGTTTACCCCTCTGGCAGATTTGGCATGCAATAATACAGATTTTATGAATTTTTAAACAATGCTACAGGAGATGTGCATCTGTAACTTCTAGCAATGGCAGCCTGCTACTCTTCAGCTTCCCTCACCTTCTAATATTATATTTATCCTTACGTTAAATGTATCATATCAAAGGGAAAAAAATTAATTATGAAATGTTTTAACTCTTAAAAATATCATAACAGAGCTGTAGAGACTACATTTCTGCTTTGTATCTATGTATTGGAAGAAATTAGGGTTTTTATGTTTTTTATTGAAAACTTTACAACAGAATATTAACACAACTAAACATGTCAGTCAATAACAATACACTGAAGAAGAACCAAAATCCCAACCCCTCCCCCCCAACCACTGGCCAAATGTCCTGGTGAAGAGCTTGACATTAGGACAAAGACAGTCTCAGTCTGATGAAGTGCCTGTGACTTTGTTGTAAATTTTCTAAGGTGAACGATGAAGGAGCAGAGCATTATATACATGCATAAGAATTCATTACTCCTCATGGACTGAAGGGGTGAAATCTCCCACGTGTTGAGCATAGTACTGTATGTCTGGAGGGAGATAATGGCTTTGGGGATAGAGGCTTGTGATGGTTGGGGATTGCAAAGCATTAGCAGAACATAGCAGTGACAATATGACTATGAAGATTCGCATTCGTCAAGGTCATGGTATATTTAACAAAAGTAAAGCAAAGCAACTGGACTTGCTGAGAAATTTTAATGAAGACATTTCACTGCTCATCCGAGCAGCTTCTTCAGTTCAACTGACTGATGTAGGGGAGTTCTCGGCATATAGACTCTTCCAACAATCCAAACATAACGGCACATTGTAACTCTTCAGAGAGGTGATTTCTGAAATTCACAGTGGTGTTGAATTCTGTGTACTTACAGTGATAAGGATTACCAATGTGTCATGCAACTCCTAGAAAACAGGTGTTACTTGTGAGAGTTGCATGAATGGATTTGTGAAGAGTTCTGAAACCTCCAGGGGAACAGATGTTAGAACAGCATTGTATGTAGCAGACAGGTGGTGTCGAAGGCCCCCGCCTCTGTTCAGGGATGGTTTCTCCACCTTAACATGAATCGCCTCTTTCACACCTCTTTCAAACCAGCAGTCTTCTTTATCCAAAATTTGGACATTGCTATCTTCAAAAGAGTGTCCCTTGTCTTTTAGGTGTAGAAAAACAGCTGAGTCTTGCCCTGTAGAGTTCTCCCTCCTATGCTGATCCATTCTCTTATGGAGCAGTTATTTTGTCTCCCCAATGTATAGATCAGTGCAATCATCGCTACACTGTACTGCATATACCACATTACTTTGTTTTCCCTTAGGAGTTGGATCCTTTGGGTGCACCAGTTCTTGTCTCAGTGTGTTGCTAGGTTTGAAAAACACAGAGGCGTGGTGTTTGTTGAAAATCCTCCTGAGTTTCTCAGAAGAGTCTATATGCTGAGAACTCCACTACGCCAGTGAGTTGAACTGAAGAAGCTGCTCGGATGAGCAGTGAAATGTCTTCATTAAAATTAAAAAAGTCCAGTTGAGTTACTTTTGTTAAATATGAATGTATCTCTGATTGCATATGCACCATACTAATATTATGGATTATAGATTTTGCATTAAAAGGGATTTCTACCCGATAATATTTTAAGGTGGCACAGATACATCTTGAAGTCCTCTTTATAAAATAACCATTATTCCCAGCTAGTTAGTGTGGCTGGCGGCACATTTATCCCCCAATCCCATGCCCTATACCTGTAGGTAATGTACATTATCAAATTGAAAGATGTTATTTTGCAATATAAAATGAAAAGCATCCAAAATAAACTTATAGAATATGTAACTGAGTACTTGTAAAAAAAAAACAAAAAAACTTTTATTTACAAGACCCAATTCATGACTAATACTTATGTAAAGTGCCTCAATATCTAGGTCAACCAAAAAGCAACCGAAACTAATCACCAGGTCATCACCTTCTCTTAATTGCCGTTCATTTGAGTAATAGATCCCCCTTCCTGAAACTATAGGTTCCCTGTGGGCGATGTTGTGCCCCTGATCGTCTTTTGAACCTTAGGGATGGCATCCTGAACTGCAGTATTGACAAATAATTTTGATGACATTCTAATGGAGGCATAAGTAATGTTTATACTAATCCCAAAATTTGTTTACACATCTTAATATAATTAGCTGTTTCCTTTATCACAGTAGTTTAAATTTGAGATGACCCATGAAAGTCAATAGGACATCTTCTGTGACCCTCTTCACAAAAGACTCAGCTGCACTGTACTCCCCACAAATCGGCATAACATTTGCATATTAGCTTTTGTATTTCTATGCCTTGGCCCAACTACTCGTCCTGTAGTACACCCTTAAATGCCAAATTATGCCAATCCTTTATAGGTTCCCAGAGATCTAGCAGGATTTGTTAAGGTTTTTTAAAAGTCCTTTCAATCCAGATCTTCGTGTCCCTGTGCTTTATCCATTTTAGTTGTAATTGTAATAATAATTTGTGTGCATTGTATCAGATACAACACATTCCAGCCTGGCCTGAAATAATTCTGGAAATGAACACAATCAGCATGGGTGGTGACTGAATTAAATGACTTTGGGCCACTAATTTAAACCTATATATTTGCAGACAGGGAAGATCTGCATTACATAGTATGTCTTGTTTCAACCAGGACAGTAAGGGTTTTTTGGCAGGAAAAGTGGCATCAGAATGGTAATTGCTACAATTTTTAACAATTAAATGGAACAGGGGTGCTGAAGATATCGTTTTAGGAACCCAAATATTCTAAAACAGAGCAACGGTATTACTCTGGGGCAGTGGTTATTATTAAACATTTCTTGGCAGATTGAAACCTTTAGTAGTAGCAGGTTTTTAGAGAATATTTCACTGGAACATAGGTTTCTTGGCTCATGACAATGTGTTCAAGACCAGCGTGAGATTTTTACCATTTTTAGTCTCTTCAACAGAATAAAGTGAATGAAAAGACATCTTTGTACACCTAATGGGATCTGTTACTGGATGTATACTAATGTCGCCAATGGCCATGTCATAGATTATTATGCCTTATTATTATTAATTCCACCAGTCCTCTGTTCTTACACTCCCAGTTCCACATGGGTAGGTCATTTAATCTCTGTAGCTGCCTAGGGCAGCATTTGACCTAAATACAATCCTGCCTGTTACAGCTAATGTGTACTAAACACAACAGGCCTTGGTCATTACCTCTGTCTGGGGAAGAAATAAATACTACACCATATTTGTTTCAGTGTTAGAAGGAGCTAGTCTCTTCCTGGAGAATTTCTTTTTTCTGGGGAGTCCTGATAAACAGTCGTCTTGAGATCAATGCAGTTACAGATCTGTTCTTTGTGTAAAATTCACCTACTTTGTTCTGTCACAGTGGTATTTAGATTTGTTTTCCAAGTTCAAGCTCTTTGTAGCTTCAACCTTTTGGGGGTTACTTACTAAAATCTGAAAATTTCCCATTTTTTAAAAAATCACTTTGACCAAACTCCAGTGCACTTTTTTTTTTATTTGATGCCCCAAAAACCACAATAGGGTTATTTTATGAATCCAAGTGCAGATCTTCCAATTGTAAATGGGATCTGCCATTGACTTCTACATGATTTTGGCAGGTTTGAGTTTTTTTTCCTACGAAAAAAATTCTGACCAGAATAAATAAATAACCCCCTTTGTGTGGGGCCCTTTATCTCAAAGCAGTGTTCAAACATAAACCCTATATGGCCATCACTATTAGTCTATGAACTTTGCAATGGACATAACTTGATTTTAATCTTAAAGGATACGGGCTGAAAATGTTTTAAATTTGGACTTTTCATGCTCATGAGGAACAGGGATCTGTTATTCGGAAACCCATTATACAGAAAGCTCTAAATCAAAAGAAGACCGTTGCCCATAGACTCAATTTTAATTAAATTATTAAACTTTTTTTAAAAATGTCCTTTTTCTCTGTAATAATAAAACAATACCTTGTAGTTGATCCAAACTAAAATATAATTAATCCTTATTGGAGGGAAAATAATCCTTAACTCTGAGAACCCTTACATAGCTTTTCCACAATCTGAGAACTTCATATTGTAACTTGAATCTCAAATATAATTAAAATGTCTAAAAGTAAATGAGAGTTCAGTCATTAATTACTGGACTGTAAAACATGCTTTTAGCCAAGACAGGGCACTACATTTAATGGTTGTGCGGTTACATAGCTGACATATTGTAAAGCATCTGTTAAGGACAAAGATTCCTGGAAATTTTGAGTCTCACCATCTTTTTTTGCAGAACAAAATAAAACGATGATAAAACATTACGGCTTCAATCAATCTCACATTTTTGCCAATATTTGCAGAAATTCTTCTTTCTTTCCGAACATATTTTATCATTAATCATTTGGCAGAAGGGAAACTGAAACTATATTGTATAATTAGAACATTGCATTAAAATTTAGGCGTGAGTTACAGATCTCTTATGTTGCTTTGTGTAAACTAAAGAGAATTTCATTCCGCTAAATAGGATTTATTTTTTCACATTTGAAACTGTGAGAAGGTAGCACATTCCTGCCAGCTACCGATTAGCAGTTTTTTTAATCTAGAAATGCAATTTTCCTTGCAGATACTGTACTCATCAGTATAGGGAAAGAGCTGGAATCTGAAAAATGTAATCTCATCTAAGACTTCGATTCCTTAAAGGGATTCTGTCATGCGAAAACATGTTTTTTTGGTGCTTCTTCTGCAGAATTCTGCACTGAAATCAAAAGACAATATGTCTAGCCCCATGTCAGATTTCAAAATGAAATACAAAAAAATCTGTTTGCTCTTTTGAGAAATGGATTTCAGTGCAGAAGTCTGCTGGAGCAGCAATATTAACTGATGCATTTTGAAAAAAAACAAAACATTTTTTCCCATGACAGTATCCCTTTTAAAAAGGAAAACTTACACATTTCACTGTGACTGCACATGCTCAAGAGAATACTATATAGGTATGAGACCTGTTATACAGAATGTTCTGGACTCTTTATCAAAGTCTGAATGCCAAAAAAGTTTTTTTCACTATAAAATCTGAATTTTTCATGAAAAAAAAAAAAAAAAAAAACTGTTCGCCAGATGCATCTATTAAGCCTGCCCAAGCACTATTAAAAAGGTAACAAAACACTAAAAGCTACTTATACTTAGAAATGTTTGGTATCAAGACAGAATGTGCATTTAACATTTGCAATTAAAGCCATTTCTGGTCACCATAATTAACATATTTTGGCCATCTTAGCTAACATCTCTGGATATTGCATTCTTTTTTGTCTTTGTCAAAATGGCGACATCCTGCTAAAAGAATTCAGCTGAAATGTTTAGTCCTAAAACAGAGAATCTAGGCATTACAGCATGTTTCACCATGTATCAGTTAACATAAAAAGAAAACAATGCTTATATGATAGGCAGATTGAATCTAGGTGAAACATTAAAATAATATAATAGTTTATTAAGAAGAGAGATCATTAACCCTCATGTCACTAAACTATACTTAGTTTGACCACAGAATATCCAGGAAGCCCAAATTGGCATTGGTGAACAGCAGCACCAGTGAATGACAACTTTGCTCATTGGATCAACATTTAAGAGTGACACATTTGAGTTTGGTTGTTCTTTGAATTCTTAGAAATTAGCCAAAGGAAATTTGGATAGGCACCAATAAGGCTAAACAGATTTTGGTCCACAGATTCTTCAGAATCTTACCACCTACCAAGAAGAATGGCCAACTACTAATCCTGCACCATTCATCAGGCTGACTTTAAAAAAATATTTGGCACAATTATATCATGTGCAGTTGTGTCCAGTTGTGTGGCACACAGAGAGCAATTGCATTCACTGTGCCTGTTCTGGTTACTGCTACCCTACATGTTGAAAACCTTGTATTCTAGCTCTTACTCTTTCATGACATATTGGATGTTCTAGACCTTCTTCTTTTTCTTTGAGCAATTGTCCTTAGTGGCACGAAATTCATCTAGAGATACGTGGGTCTAAGGAAAACAAGGATCTCATTTACTGTATCCCTTTAAACCCCTCTTCTCCTCAACACATCATTATTCTTAATCCGATATCTTGGTTTGAAGTTCTCAAACAAACACTCCTTTTTCTGCATTCCTCTGCTATGGAATACCTGGACTGTCCATTGGATTTGAGAATATCGACCAACCATTCTTGTCGTTGTCCACAGATTCTGCCATGATTTTTATTGTGCTACCAATGCCTCAGACCATAAAACCAAATACAACTCAGGTCAGGCGTAAAACCTAGAAACCTTGGATGTTCACTGTAAAGCTTATTTCCAGGATTAGTACTAAAGCCCTGATTTAGCATTGATTGGGTCACTGATCAAATGAACATGGATACTTACAGACACCATAACTATATTGGCAATGATGTTATATTAAGTTGTATTATATCTCTATGCTAACCTCACCCATAATGGTACAGACAATTAAAATTATTTCCTCTGAAGGCACAACCACTATATGCCAGTGACAGTTGTTGACAGTGGTTAGTGGAAGGGATGGGGGAGAACTCTTACATTGTACAGTATATAATTATATATATATATATATATATTATAGCTACAATGTTGGAGAGAACGCACCTGAAATGTATCTTTTAGGGTCCATCTAACAGCTCTCTGGTCTTCCATGAGCAATACCTTCAGGTGAAAAAAATAACCTAAAAGTTCTCTTCCTGAATGGTGGACCTCCGTAACTTCTTTGCCTGCCTGACCAGAAAGGAGAGTGTAGGTGTAGCTGTACTCCAAGATAATGTTGTTGCCTTATTACAGTAAAGTGAAATACATTTGCAGTATTACTGTACAATCACCCACTGTGCTGAAATATTTGTCTTGTTGGAAGTGGCTTGGCGTTCTCTGATTTATAGCAGAATGCTTCACTGGTGCAAATCTGCTGAAAGAGGTTGCTTAAAAGGTGAACATTTTGAAAACGGTTTGAGACCAGAACCGAAACGTCAATATAAATATATATATATATTGGAATAAAGTCACTAATCTTAACGGAGTGCGCACAGTCTCTATGTTCGAATATATATATATATATATATATATATACATACATATACAAGAGCATCACTAGGTCTGTATATGTGTCATTTGATATTCAGGATATATGTTTCTAAATTTCTATAGCTTTCTAAAAGCTTCTGATTCATATACTACTCCAAATACGGTGAATACAATCAACATATGGTATTTTGGGCAATGAGCATGATTATTAAAGTATAAAACAAAACTAGGTAAATAGAAAAGCTGTGCAAAATAAAAAATGTATCTAATATAGTTAGTTAACCAAAAATGTAATGTACAGTATAAAGGCTGGAGTGACTGGATAACATAACAGAACACTACTTACTGTTTTTCAGCGCTCATGGGGATAAATTCAATAAGAGGTGACTGAACTCATTAGGAAATCGGCGAAATGACATCACACTGCCAAATTTTTAGTCACTTCACAGCCATTAACCACTTACTTGAGGGGAGGTCACATGGGTCATAACTGCTTTTGAATCAGCTGAATGCTGAGGATCAATTGCAAACTCACTGAACATTATGTCCCATGTGGCCCCCCTTATAGTCACTGACTAACTTAGAGTTAGAGAGCTGAAAAGCAGGAAGTTGTGTTCTGTTCTGTTACACATCCACTCACTCCAGCCTTTATACATTACATTTTTGGCTAACTAACTATGTTAGAAACATTTTAAAATTTTGCACAACCTATCTGTTTACCCAGTTTTTATTTTTATACTGAACTGTTCCTTTAAAGGAAAAATATACCCCCAAAATGAAAACTTGAGCAGCAGATATATTATATATTTTATATCAAATTAAGTGGAATACTAAATAATTACCTACCTGGAATATATATTTAAGTAAATATTGCCCTTTTACATCTCTTGCCTTGAACCACCATTTTGTGATGGTCTGTGTGCTGCCTCAGAGATCACCTGACCAGAAATATTTCACCTCTAACTGTAACAAGAAGAAGAGTGGAAGCAAAAGACATAACTCTGTCTGTTAATTGGCTCATGTGATCTAACTTTATAGTTTATTTGGTATGTTTGTGTGCACCGTTGAATCCTAGGATCCCAGGAGGCTGTCCTTATTTTTTAAAATGGCTATTTTCTATTTAAGATTACCCAATGGCACATACTACTAAAAAAGCTTCTCGATTTGCAAATAATATATTTGCTTTCTGTATGATTAATTTTTTGTTTGCTATAATACCAGGAAAGAACTTCTCCAATGTTAGCTTGTATTATATACAGAATGCTCGTGATCTGGGGTTTTTCGGTTAATGTATCTTTCCGTAATTTGAATCTTCATACTTTAAGTCTACCAGAAAATCATGTCAACATTACAAAAACCCAATAGGCTAGTTTTGCCTCCAGCAAGGCTCAATTATATCTTAGTTGGGATAAAGTACAATGTAATGTTTAATTATTAGAGAGAGAAAGGAAAAAAATTGATTATTTGGATAAAATGGAGTCTAAGGGAGCCACTCCGTAATTCTGAAATTTCTGGATAATGGTTACTTGCTAGCTAGCTTGTCATTCAAAGTAGAAAAAATTAGAAATGTTTTTTTAGCTAGTTCAACAAATTTGTAATTATATTTAGTAGTCTACAATTACTCTGAGTAATCTTCCCTCATAAATTGTCCTTGCTGTCCATCATCTCTGTCCATGAGTAACAAACACCCACAAGTCTATCTTTACAAGGTACAATGGCTTACATCAACTGTAGTAACATTATACTCAATGCCTTTTGTATACTGGAATAGTGGAAACATTCTATAAAGTGGTACATGCCACTTCACCATATGGAAATGTGATAGACAAGACCGGGAATGGCGGGAGAGCATTACCATCTAGATGGAAAAATATAACATTTGCGGATACCCACTCAAGCAAAGAAAGACTTAAGTTTGCTATCAGGTCCGCCTCACTGCTGATGTAGCTATCCTACAGAGCAGTGTGCTGAGTATTGTCGGCTTCCCTGCATGGCCTGGGAAAGGAGGCAGCAGGAAGTGGAACAGAATGGTGGGGCTAGTAGTGTTTTTGGAGACATTTTCAATAAATCAGCCTGAAACTTTTAAAGCACATACCTGTTATGCAGGCACTAAACTCTTAAATAAATAATAAGAAATGCTTCCCGTTTTAAATTGTCTTAAACTTAATATGCTTAAATGCATCAGTTAAGTAAATGTTAAGAAACAATGGAATTAGACCTCATTACTTCAGTAGCTTGCAGAAATCTATAAAGCTCTATGACTGAAAAAACTCTGAAATATTATTATTCAAATTGAATACCGCCATGAATGTAAGACAGTTTATTATTCGTAATGCTGTACATAACATAGCCATATTTATGGAAAATGTGTTTGCTCTTCAATCATGTTAATTCTGCTTCATCATTACACTATAACAGGCCTAATTATCAAAATCAATGTTATATAAAAACACCACATGTAGTTCTTGATAAAGCACCTGGATTTACGCACAGAAATTCATTTAAATTGTGGCAGCAAGATAGTTTTTGCTCATAGGAACAGATCAGTATTCCACAACCAATGGCTTGCTCACCAACCCCTTAGATGTTGCTCCTAGTGATAGGCGAATCTACCCAGTTTTGCTTCGCCGAAAAATCTGCGAATTTCCCCTGGCGAATAAATTCGCCCATCACTAGTTGCTCCTAGTGCCTCAAAGCAGGTGCTTATTTTTGAATTCTTGTCTTGGAGGCAAGTTTTAGTTGCCAAAAACCAGGTGTACTGCCAAACAGAACCTCCTGTAGGCCACATAGGGGCTACCAAATAGGCAATTACAGCCCTTATATAGCACCCCCTTGGAACTATTTCCATGTTTGTGTTGCTCTCCAACTCCTTTTACATTTGAAAGTATTTCACATGAAAAAAGCTGGAGACCCACTGGGATAGAGGATGAGGAGATGGTTTTCAACAAAAAATGACTAATAGGTTTGCAGAATGGGGAAGATCTACCTGTATGCATTCTAATGCAAGGTCTAAATGATCTTATTGTTCACTGTGGGTCTGAATCCATAGGTAGAGACCATAGATGGGCTTCACCATACAAGTGGACAGCACAGAAATATTTTAGCATATTGTAATGGAATGCAAGCAAATAATTGAGCAAGGTTGCTCTAAAATGCAGCAAAAAAAGAGGAGATTTGGAAGAAAAGTGCTGAAAGAAAGTGAATCTGTGCACCCTAACTGTATTATTTTCCTGCAAGTGATTGTAGATGTCAGGGTTTTAGATTTAAGACCTATAAATTGTTATTATTAAAGATTATAGAACATGACACTAGTACAGAATTGATCTATTGTAGAAGAAGTTCAAGGTTAAAGGCCATTCTGTTATGAGAGTTGTAGAATGTTTACACTGAACAAGGAATACAGCTGCTGTTTCATGTCACAAGTATTAATAATGCAAGGCCAAGAAATGCACCAATAGTTTCAGAAACTACAGCACCGATACCATTCTGGACACTGTGCTGTCACAGTAGATGTACCTTATTTGACTACTGTACTGAGACTGTCCTTAAGATGGAAACAGTGACACAGTTATGCTAAAACAAGAATGATGATTGGATACCACTGGATCAGCCCAGTGGAAGAAGAAGTGGTTAAATTGTAACATGTTGTATTGCTAATTGTTCCCCCAACGTCCTCACAAGCTTCGGGGGCTTATGAGCTATTATTTAATACTCTGTATTAATGTTTACCTCAAATAAAGCTGTCTGTTTAATATCCTGAGTGAATCTGATTGGTTCAATTCAGGCCCAGGGAGAACTTTGGGGGCCAGGCTCGATTTGAGTAAGCAAGCATTTATTCAAATCCAAGAGGCACTCATTGTGGGTGAAAATCTTATATCCCTAGAGGACTATAGGTGGGTAAATCCAACAGTGATAAGCAAACATATTACAATAGAAAGAGCCCCTTAAATTTGCTCAGAGCCAGTAGTAAATACCATAAAACTGTAGTCCTGGTGAGAACATCCTGATCCGATGATGCTGATTCAGGGAAGCCTCATGCTTTAGGTGTATCATCTAAGCCTTGTGGTGGTTCTGAAAAACAAGGGGGTTTGAGGAGACCCAAGTAGAGTCTTTGGAGCATGAGGCAGAATCGAACCTTGATCTTGCAGCTGATTGACACTGGAATTCATGAAAACTCTGCAAGGGGACTCCAAAAGTACTAGGAGAAAAAAAAGCAGAGAGTGCTCAAGGGCATACAGTGGCTCAAAACGGAAAGTGTAAAATGCTGCCTTGATTGACAGGCTACATAAACTTGAGCTGCAGTTGGACTATTTTGGTATTGTCACTGAATGCTTTGATGATGCTGAGTGATTGTGGAAAACTAAGCAAAGGTTCCAGGAGAAGCACAAGGCAACACTAAAAATGTTTCCATAGCAGGACAATGCTGTATGAGCAAAATCAATTGTTGAAAGAAGTAAAAAGGAATAGCAACCACTATACAGAACTTGTTATATTCTCACTAAAAGTTTAAGGTCTAAAAGTAACTTGGAATTATTTTCAACTGCAATAGCAGCTTTATTACAAATACAATACAAGTGCAACAATTGCAAAGAATTGTTTGTATTCTTTGGTATTATTTGTGTCGGTATCTATAAACATACTTGAGTTGTTTCCCTTTTAATTCCTTCATTTCCTATATCACTGCCATGAGTGTTAAGTTTCCCACTTTCTGTTTGGTGTCATGGTTCACCATAAAACCATCACTGAGTCTTCCCGGCTCAACCAAACATTAATGAAAGAAATACTGTTGGCTGTGGATTGACACAAATGAGGTTTGCAAGGTTGTACTAATGTCATTATTTGAGCTTTTTTCCTATCTCTGCCGATTTTCAGGCTGGTTAGGTTTTATTCTGCTTGGCACATTTCAAATTAAGGAGATGGTCTGCAGAAAGGCTGTCAAACGATTAATGTCACTTGTAGTCTTACACCCTTGCCTTGAGATGCCTGTGATTAAATAAAAATGTAAAGTCTCAGAAAATGCAGCGGGAAATATATGTGTACTTTGCAGAGAAGGAGCAAGTCACAAAACTGAGCTGCAGTGCATAAAAATATCTAATTCAGGTTCAGTAAAAGCATGATAACCACCTAGACTCCTGCTTTCATTACTAGAACTAATTTGGAATCACTCAGAAATGGTTGTGTTGTTTATAGAAAACAATATATTTATTAGGGATACACCGAATACAGAATTTGGTTTTGGGATTTGGTCTTTTTCAGAGGTATTAAAATTCATCCGAATCCTTGTGCCTGGCTGAACTGAATCCAAATCCTAATTTGCATATGCAAATTATGGGCAGGCAGATAAATCACATGCCTTTTCAGCACAAAACAAGGAAGTAAAAATGTTGTTCCCACTTTTTTTTTTCTTATGCAAATTAGGAATCAGATTAGGTAAATCCATCCCTTTATCATATGTAATAATTGATAGCACCTGTACTAGAGTTTGCAGTGAACACCACCCCTGTTATTATCCACGGGGCAGATTTACTAAATTCACATGAAGGATTTGAAGTTCGATCGAATTTAAAATTGATTCGAATTAGAATTTTAAATATGCAAATTCCGATTCTAATGTTTGAATTCGAATAATTCGAATATTCGAATTTAATTTTATTCAAATATTCGACTTTTCGATTGTCGAAGTACTTCCCCTTTAAATTTGTATTCGACCACCTAGTTCGCCAGATCAAAGCTACCAAATTGGGTATCATTATTTTTGATCGAATAAAAAATAGTCGATCGATCGAAAAAAAAACGTTCCATTCGATCGTTTCGAACGATTTATTAATAGATCGAATATTTCCTATTCGATCATTCAACCAATCGAATTGTGGTAAAATCCTTCGAATTCGATATTCGAAAGATTTTACTTCCCTAACTATTCACATGGTATGATAAATCTGCCCCACATGTCACAATATAGATTTATAGAATTATGGATATGGAAATCAACAAAAACTATTGCTTGTAGCAGTGATTACATTCCCTGCATGTGACATAATAGATAATGTTTACAAGTTCTATATAGGAATCATAAATATGTCTTTTTTATTATACAATGTATTATACATATTATTTTTTTTATATTACATATTATTTTTAGCCTCATTCATATCCTGTGCCACATGGCTGACCAAGTCATTTGTGTGTAGTCCTGTTATAACGTTAGATCTTTACACAGTTAGAAACGTGTTAATTTAGGTAAGCCTTTTATAATGTAAAACGTATAAACCATTAAATGATCTGATATGACAGAACTACTGCAAACCTGTGTTGTCTTCTCCCTCTTCTTGTTTCCTAGCCTACCCGACCTTGCTTGTTATTTCAAAAATTCTTAATTAATCAAGGCTTTAAAATATGTAGAATAAATTAATCTGGATCACTTATTCTAATTTGCTTTCTATAAACGTAAATGCAAGTTCACATCCAAAAGTATTTCCCTTTCTTGAGAAAACCCACAGTCTTGGAGAAATACTCACCTATCTGTTTGTTCCAAGACACCTTGGTGACCACTGCCGGTAGAAGTTCTGGAAAATGTGACCTAGTCTGATGATTACTCTCCCAGGGCAAAAACTATAAAAGTAAAGCAAAAGAGAGCATTAGAATTCCATGCACTTTCATCAAAGTAGAAGTAGAAGCTTTAATAACTCTATGTTTCATAAATATTAAATCAAGCAGGGGAAAGTTATCACCTTGCATATTAACTACCGTCTGGCACTTTTATGGTAAATAAACATTAAAATGAAAGGAAAAAGAAAAAAATACTTTTTGTGTGCTTTACAAATCCAGAAATGCCAATAATGATTTCTTGTACCAATAAAAGGCTCAAAATATTTGTGACCCTAATTTTGAGGATTTGTGAAATACTGTTTTATAGCAAAGGTTGTTTATAGAAGCGTTTTGCTTCGGCTTAACATTGGACATAAACTTTCTTGATATTTCTATTTCAATGCCCTTAGAATTCTGGGAGCAAAAGGCAAAAGGAATCAGCTGATACATGAGCTTTCAATGCCTCATCCTATCACTATGTAGAAATCTGCACTTTTTACCCCAACTCCAGAAATTGGGGCTATTTATTCCCATTTATCATCAGGGAGAGCAGATTTAAATATGTGGCAGAGATTATCAGCTCAGCCAGCTCGGTGAATTTAGAATTAGATAATATTAGTTTATATGTATTTGCCCAGGATGCATGTTTTTATCTTGTTTTGCTAAAGTTAAAGGGAAATGTCATCCTTGAATTAACTTTTAAGGGCAGATGTACTAAGGTGTACTGTTCGGCAACAAAAATTTGCGGCGCAAAATCAAAAATGACGCGACGCACGTCAAAAACGACGCAACGCGCGTCAAAAACGACGCGCGACTCGTTTCGCGAATCGGCGAAAAATGGCGACCGTTTCGCCCATCACTAGTTAGGTTAAGCATGGTGTAATACCATTTGAAAGTAGCTAAAACTGATTCCTCTCACAGCAGTTTACTATAGCGCTACACTAGTTACATCATTGTTCTTGCACAAATGATTGTATGCACCACCTTATGTCCCTCATACTGATACTGCCGTTTTCAACTTCTTGGCCTTGAATATTCCAAGAACTACTAGAAAGGTTCTTGGAAGTCTGAAACATAACAATTTCCATCCTCCTTGAATTACAAGCAATGGGAGATAGGGTTCCAAAAGAAAGACAAGCAGAAGGAAGTTAGGAATACTGATAAGGGCTGCCTTTCTCAACTTCTTTGCCTTTAACTTTACAATCACAGCCTGAATATTTAGCTAACAACTGTCCAATCACCATCCTCTTTGTTTCTAAATTATTTCTGCGAACCCAAGCTTTTTGACCACCAACAGCAACTATTAAGTTTGTGTTTGATATATATTTTCTCCTGAAATGGAAATCTTCAAACACTTCAATAAGATGCCCTGTTTGGCCTTTAACTTTACAATCACAGCTTGAATATTCCATGAACTACTAGAAAGGTTCTTGGAAGTCTGAAACATAACAATTTCCATCCTCCTTGAATAACAAGCAATGGAAGATATGGTTACAAAAGAAAGACAAGAAGAAGGAAGTTAGGAAGAATAATAACAATTTCCATCCTCCTTGAATTACAAGCAATGGGAGATAGGGTTCCAAAAGGAAGACAAGAAGAATGAAGTTAAAGAAGGAAGTTAGGAAGAAATTCCTAACAATGGCTCCTCTTAATATCTGAAGGTATGTTTAATGATGTATGGGACACTGTAAATCCACGTCAAATGGTCGGCAAAGCATAACTTTAATAAAAGAATGTTTACCAAAAGTTCAAGCATTGAATGACCTTTAAGGTCCAATAAAAGTCTTGCTCTGCCCACGCAGCTAATATTCCAGGGCAATGTTGTGCATTGTTGAATTCTTCTTCTGAATCAGTGTGCCAGGAGATAAAGTGAAGTCATTGTGCATTCAGGAAGGAAAGAAAATGTCCTTTTGAAAACTGGATAAAGCTTACATGGTGTGCAGGCTGATTTATTATTTTTTACTTATTATGAATTGATTAAGATAAAAAGTAAACTAGAAATATGGGGAATTTAGAGAAGCTTTTAGCTAAGTAATATATCCACTGACTACATCATCACATCATTCTTGCCCTTGATGTCACTGAACTTATATTTTTTGTTGACAAGCTGATAAAAAGACCCCTATAGACTCTAATGGTTTAGAAAAAAATTATCACATTAAAAAAATTGTTGCCCATCAAAAAAGTGCCACCCATAGACTTCAATGCATTTGGTGAATTTTTAGCCATTTTGCAAATTTTCAGCAAAACGGGTCAGATTTGCCAAGCACTACTGATAACTCTATGCGAGCTAAGCCATCATGAAGCCCATTTCAAACAGAAGATGCTTAAAGAGTGTATCTTCTGTATAGATGTGGATACTCTGCATAGATAGAGCAACTTGGTGGCTAGGAAGCATGGGTGTGAGTGGTGCATCAATATTTTCATAGTGACATAGTAAGTTAAGTTGAAAAAAGTCACACATCCATCAAGTTTTAACTATATTTTAACCTGCCTAACTGCAAGCTGATCCAGAGGAAGGCAAAAACCCAATTTAAATCCTCTCCAATTTGCCTCAAAGGGGGAAAAACTCCTTGACTCCAAATCGGACTACTCCCTTGATCAACTTCTACTATGAGCTAACTCTGTATTCCATCACTTACTAAAAATCCATCCAACGCCTTCTTAAAGCTATCTAATGTATCAGTCTGTACAAGAATTCCACATCTTTAAAGCTCTCGCTGTGAGGTGGAACCTCCTTTCTTCTAATCGGAATGGGTGACCTTATGTTAAATGGAAAGACCTACTGGTAAATAAAGCATTAGAGAGAATGTTATATCATCCCCTTACATATTTATACATAGTTAGCATAAAGCCCCTTAAGAGCCTCTTCTCCAGCAGGAACAACCCAATTTAGTTAGTCTTTCCTCTTGCTGACATTTTCCATATATTTTACCAGCTTAGTTTCCCTTCTCTGAACCCTCACTAATTCAATATGTCCTGTTTGATCGCTGAAGACCATAACTGTATGGCATATTCTATATGGGGCCTTACCAGTGCTCTTTACAGTATGGCAGTATGCCTTATTCCCAAAATAATATTGGAATTACTGACTTTCACTGTGTACTTTATCCCCAGTGGTTAGCAGGCTACTTGACCTACCAGCGAGCATTATAAGAATAGGTTTGTAATGTTACTAGAGAAGGTTGTATTGAATGTCTGCATATTTATCTGCACATTTAGCTACTAAATATAGAAAAATCAAGTTAAGTATGTTAAAAATCCTGGTGGCAATGCAGATTGAATTAAATAATAAGTATTGGTAGTACGGCATGGCAGTTTTATGCTTTGTGCTGCACATTTAAGTCTTAAACTGCACGTAGTTCACTCAGAAAAACTGGCACATTATTATTAACATTATTAACATGTATTTCTATAGCGCCAACTTGTTGCGTAGCGCTGATTGGCAGACAACTTGAAAACAGAAGCATAAGGAAAAGTTTCAAAGCCAAAGTAAAAGGCATGCTGCAAAGAGGGACAAAAGGTGAGAAATAATGTTTTATATTAAAACAATGTGAATACTACTGATGCAGAAAGAACATGGATATGAGTAGAAATTAAAGGGCACACAATGCAATGTGCAATGCATACAATAGCAATGTGAACATTGACCAGTTTAAATTCATGAAAATGTTTGGCAACTCAGAGACACAGAGCCACAGTATCAGATCAGATCTATCAGTTGTTTTTTAACCCTGCTGAAGTTAATATAAAGATACAAGGCCACAGCAAGGTCATATGTCTTATGCTTTGTTACAAAGACACAGTCATTTATTTGCTAGGATACATACCTAAAAATATAATATTACTCAAAGGCTTACTAAAGTATAGTCAAGAACTTGATGCCAACATCTCAGTTATCTACAATTATGCCTTCTCTGCAAACACCCACAGTTTCCCCAAATGTGCCTTCCATTCCACTGATCTACAATGCAAATTACCATATTTTTTATATTTCATTTTGAAATCTGACATGGGGCTAGACATATTGTCAATTTCCTAGCTGCCCCAAGTCATGTGACTTGTGCTCTGATAAACTTCAATCACTCTTTACTGCTGCACTGCAAGTTGGAGTGATATCACCCCCCCCCCACCGGCAGCCTAACAACAGAACAATGAGAAGGTAAGAAGATAACTGCTCCCTAACACAAGATAACAGCTGCCTGGTAGATCTAAGAACAGCACTCAATAGTAAAATCCCATGTTCCACTGTGCTCTATTCAGTTACATTGAGAAGGAAAAACAACAGCCTGCCAGAAAGTATTTAACTCCTAAAGTGCAGGTATAAGTCACATGACCAAGGGCAGCTGGGAAATTGACAAAATGTCTAGCTCCATGTTAGATTTCAAAACTGAATATAAAAAAATCTGTTTGCTCTTTTGAGAAATGGATTTCTGTGCAGAAGGCTACTGGAGCAGCACTATTAACAGTTTTTTTTTCCCATGACAGTATCCCTTTAACATTATTTGCATAGCACGTATTTGTAAAGCAATGAATGGAAGAAATCCAAAAACTCATTCTCTTCAAAAAGTAAAGCGACAAATTCCCTACAAATACAGTTTCCCCTATCTACTCTACCAGAATCACACATCAAGTGACATTGGTGTATTGGAGTATTTCATGACAATATTATATGACTTAATACAATCTTGTGTAAAACCAAAACTTAATGAATCCTTCAAGCTTTAATGAAAAATACTACTGAATACATCTCAATAATTCTCAAGTAATATATTTCAGCATGACTTCTCTGTCATAGAGATACTGTCTGCCCTTAATTTAATCATAAAAAAACTGCATTGCAGCAGAATAGTTCCTGTCAGAAATAATATGAAAGAGTGAATTCTCTATATGCAAAACTTCATGATTTATCCTCTAAGCATTGACTTTTTTTTTACAACTGCTCAAAGAAAATCTGTATTTGGTTATAGTGTTTGATGTTAAGTAAGCTTTGTGTATCATTTTCAAATCTAAGGGATGAAGGCACCACAGATGTAAAATCCACACCAAAGCAATAGGAAGAATAAATAAAAATCAAGATTGAAGATGTTATACTGGAAATTCAAGAAAAGATTTTACTACATCGAATGAATAAAGTAATGTTATCTGTGTGAGACTGGATGTTATCACCAGGACTGCACAAAGGACTGCTGCTTAAGCCATTCAATAGATCCCAGAGTCGTCTCCTAACTTTTGAGTGAAGCACAGGCTTGAGCACACCAACTTCTTAAACAGGACAGTATGTATTATTCCTGAATAACTCCAAAGTCTTCTTGGAAGCTATGTAAGTATTAGTGTAATAAACTCAAACATAACTCTACAGCTAAAGCTGCTCTCGGAGGGACCATCAAAAGGGCAAAGGTACATTTAATGCCTTTGAAATGAAAAAGAACCCTGCGCTTATAGAACATATTTGAACATGAACGTTAGAGACCACTCCTATTAGAACATGAGAGTTAGTGACCACTCCTATTTGAACATGAGAGTAAGTGACCACTCTTATTTGAACACGAGAGTTAGTGACCACTCCTATTTGAACATGAGAGTAAGTGACCACTCTTATTTGAACATGAGTGACCACTCCTATTTGAACATGAAAATTAGTGACCACTCCTATTTGAACATGAGAGTTAGTGACCACTCCTATTAGAACA
This sequence comes from Xenopus borealis, assembly GCA_024363595.1. Classification (NCBI taxonomy): domain Eukaryota; kingdom Metazoa; phylum Chordata; class Amphibia; order Anura; family Pipidae; genus Xenopus; species Xenopus borealis. Next base: position 155,563,226 of record CM044434.1, read on the forward strand.
TGAGAGTTAGTGACCACTCCTATTAGAACATGAGAGTTAGTGACCACTCCTATTTGACCATGAGAGTCAGTGGCTACTCCTATTAGAACTTGAGAGTTAGTGACCACTCCTATTTGAACATGAGAGTTAGTGACCACTCCTATTTGACCATGAGAGTCAGTGGTTACTGCTATTAGAACATGAGAGTTAGTGACCACTCCTATTAGAACATGAGAGTTAGTGACCACTCCTATTAGAACATGAGAGTTAGTGACCACTCCTATTTGAACATGAAAGTTAGTGACAACTCCAAATAAAGTCCAATGAGCATTATGAGACAGTAAAGCCTATTCACAGCTTGGACATCCTAAAATGTACACAAGCACTGCTCATACTGATGCTATTCATTAATGGTAATTGTGTGCAAACACACTCCTCACACGTAGGGTCACACAGGGAGATTTGGGGAGAGTTAGTGGCCCGACGACTAATCGCCTCTTGTTTGGGGTGAATAATCTCCCCAAACTGCCTCAGGTGACTTCGGAAAATGAAGCGGTGCAAGTGCCAGGGGGAAGCAGTTAAGGGAGATTAGTCGCCCCAAAGAAGAGGCGATTAGTCACCAGGTGACTAAATCTCCCTGAATCTCCCAGTGTGACCTTACCCTAAAGAGTTACGTTTATGTGCCTTGCATTCATCCAGGTAGTTCCGGTGAATTCCAAGCTCCAAGTTGGCCTATTGACCATGGGACAACTTGGAGTTACCGACACCCTGAACCATCCTGTAAACCTGCTATCCAGAAAGTTTCAAATTACAAAAAGGCAATTTCACAAATAATTCATATTTTTTTAAAAAATATCCTTTTTCTCTGTACATTACATTACATTACTTTCTACTTGATCCTAACTAAGAAATAAATAATGCATATTGAGACAAAACAGTCCTATTGAATTTCAAAGTTTAAGGAAGTTTTTAGCAGGCATAAGGTAGATCCAAATTAAGGAAAACTCCCGGTTTTGAGCATTCTGGATCACAGGTCCCATACCTGTAATTCTAGAATTGTAGTACACCACTGTTGTGTTGTAGGCACCATAACAATGGACTGGTTTACTAGTGAAGTTTACTTAAAGGTGAAAGAAAGCTACCAAAGCAGAGTTTTGCCAAAAGATTAAACACAATAGTGCAAGTTATAACACCATATTTATTCTACAGAATGTGTTACCATACCTGAGTAAACAGCTGTAGAAGCTCTCTTTCTTTGTTTAGGATAGCAGCTGCCATATTAGCTTGGTGTGACATCTCTTCACTCCGGTCTATGATTACAGCAGGGGGGGGG